>UWZB01000007.1:0-34365 GCA_900536885.1 Peniophora sp. CBMAI 1063
AGCGAGCAGTTTGGAAACGACTGGCCGATCCAAACGCCTGTGGAAAGTCATCCACTTCTCCGCGGGGACGGTACCTCGATATCTCAGGCTTATCTTTGTCTGCGAAACAACAACCTCATTTGGCCAATTATCGAGTACCTGGACTCAGGCATGCCTCTAGGAAGGACGGCTACTGTACCTCGGCCGACGGATAGCCGGTACAGACTGGCCAGGTCGCAGAGTTCAGATAAGGCGCGCCATGAACTTAGATCTGCTCTCCCAGCTGAACGCCCACCATGTCCGCCAACACCTGGAAGTCCATCTCAGAGCGCAAGTTGGTGGAACGGGATGGGAAAATACCTACTGAATGGTGCATTCCATCCGACAAGTTACCGTCTGCATCTGTACGCGACGTGATACCTTTCGCGCGCGAGTCTGGCCTCTTCACGGCTCGAGAGCTCGAGATTACCGAATCACTCGCGACAGACATTGTGACGCGGATTACTGAAGGACAGTGGTCGTCTTTGGAGGTCACAGAGGCGTTCTGCAAACGCGCGGCGGTTGCACAGCAGCTCCTGAACTGGTACGTCGCGCACCGAATCTTGTGCACTCACATCTGAAGCTCCTCAGTCTGTCAGAACCGAACTTCGACGCTGCATTAGCGCGCGCGAAGGAGCTTGATGCTTACCTTGCCGAGCACAAGAAGCCCATCGGGCCCCTCCATGGTCTCCCGATCTCACTCAAAGACCAGTTCCGTGTATGTACTGTCGCCTCTTATTCCATCGTGACATTCACTGAGATGTGTGTGTAGATTAAGGGTCTAGATGCTACAATGGGATATGCTGGCCAGGCTTTTCAACCGTGCACCGAGGAGTCTACCCTCGTTCAGCTTCTACACGAGGCCGGTGCGGTCATTCACACGAAGACTAATGTGCCGACCACTCTTATGGTGCGCTCTGTCACGCTATTTACATCCACAAACTCATCTAGTACAGGCCGGTGAGACCGTGAACAACGTCTTTGGTCGTACTGTCAATCCCCACAATCGTGAGAACATTCCTGGTGCGTTCATCTTGTCAAACGTATCGCACACAAACGTATCGCACACACGAGACTCATACGAACTCAGGCGGCTCCTCCGGAGGTGAAAGTGCTCTCATCTCTTTCCATGGTAGTCCTCTCGGCGTCGGTACAGAGTTTGTCCATTCCTCCTTCCCAATCATGGACGTCACTAATGTCCTATGGAGCATCGGTGGTTCTATCCGTTCACCAGCTTCGTTCACTGGACTATGGGCTTTGCGTCCCAGTATCGGGCGTGTACCCTACAGAGTGCGCATACACCTTTCGCCAATGTAGCTACACTTACTCACGACATTCGTAGGGCGCCAATAACTCTTTCCTCGGCCAAGAGGCCATACAATCCACCGCAGGTCCTCTCTGTCATTCGCCCGCCGACATCCGCCTCTTTATGCAGAGCCTGATATCTACGCAACCCTGGCTACACGACCCCGGCTGCCTCCCCATCCCATGGCGCTCCGAAGCCGAGACCCTCTCAGAGAAACTCTGCTTCGCCGTAGCGACAGGCGACGACGTCGCAGACTCGCTCCCGCCTCTACGTCGCGCAGTCGCACTGACCCGCGAAGCGCTCGAGCGCGCAGGGCACAGGGTCATCGAGTGGACATGGGCCGACCGTCAATGTGCTCGGGCGCGCGACATCGTCATCAAGATGTGGAGCGCGGATGGTGGGGAGGATGTGAGGCGGCAGTTGGAGGTTACGGGCGAGACACTTCCCGAGGAGATCGTCGTCAACCCAAAAGGGACGCCGCAGACTGTTTTTGAGACGTGGCAGAACCAGTATGCTGCTGCAGACTTCAAGGCAGAAGTAAGCCTTCTCGATGCTCAGCTCGTGGAAATGCTTATGTTGGCTGTAGTTCCTGGCACAATGGCAGGCCACGGCTGCGGTCACCGGGACCGGACGACCCATTGACGGTCTGATCATGCCGTGCACTCCATTCCCCGCCAAACCTCACGGTGGGCGCTACCCATGGTTCTACACTTCCCTCGTACCTCTTCTCGACGTATCTTCCGGCGTGTTCCCCGTCACTCGCGTTGACCAAGAGCTTGACGTCCCTCGCGCTGGCTACGAGCCTTTTGGCGAGATTGACAAGCGCGTACACGATTCCTGTGAGCATCATCTCCTACATACTATTAATAGGCGCCGAGCTAATCATCAATTTAGACGCCGGCCCGGAGAAGTATTGGAACGCGCCCGTCGGGCTGCAGCTCATTGGGAGAAGACTCGAAGAAGAGAAGATCGTTGGAATGCTTTCCGAGATCGAGAAGGCTTTGAAGGCCGCAGATGTACATCCCTAACTATCCTCGACAAATTCGGGCCAACCGGCGCCTATCTTCATCACTATCAATCCCGCGTAACATTCGCATGCGAGCGGGCTGCGGCCTGTACATAGCAGCGCTTAGAACGCCATCTCGTCGCGTTCGTCGATCAATGCGAAGGACGTCTCGCCGGCGACGCATCGTCCGTCTCCGAGAACGGGATGATCGACATCGAGCCTGCGACCTCGTCGCCCGATCTCGAGAGATGATATACTAACGTGAGGATGACAACGTCCTATGATCTCATGATGAGATACGCGCACATGATTCTACGAAAGCGACACTGCTCACCATGTCCTCCTGTATCTCACTGTCTGCGACGTGAAGATACGCCTTGTGCGGCTGGCCCTTGAAGAACCCGCGCGACTTGTTGTGCCATCGAGCCGCTTCTGCACCGTCGGACGTGTGAAGCTGATGGTGGGCAGCGCGCTAAGTATCCGCTCTGAAGATGGGACTCGGGGGAGGGAGCTCACGACGTTCTCTACCCAGTAATACGCTCGACCAGACGTGCCCTTGAACTCGCGTCTACTGTGATGGAAGTCAGCCGCGCGCCAGCAACGAGGGATTGCATAACTCTTCAGAGATGCACGCACGCTATCGTAAATCCATGATTCGGAACGAAGTTCCGGGCGTCATAGTGCTGTCCATGAAGCATAATCTCGTCGTCGTCCATTGTATGCCACACAACCTCACCGACGACCGTGGCCACACTGATGCCCGTGTCGCTCCGGGGTTTGACGTGTGAGATCGTCGTCTGGCTCGTCGTGAGCTGCGACGCTGTAGTGATGCGGTATACGACGGAGCCCTTGTCGTCGACGAGCTCTGTCTTCTTGACGTTTGAGTTTGCTGTCAAGATGCATTAGATAGTGAGTGAGAGTAAACATGTGAGCATCACTTGAGTAGAGCTCCATCTGGGATCAGGGCAGAAGAGGCCTGCTGATGCTGAGTGGGCTATTATACCGCAAGAAGTGCGCTCAAGATGGTGTAGCAGTGTTTCCTCATCACGCCGCTGTATACAACAGTAGTGTCCCTAAGACACATCGAGCGCTAATAAAGCCACTCTAAAGCCTTCGGACGCATTCATACACAACGTAGCTTCAGGGTGCTTCCATTGGACAACGACCGTACTATGCTAAAGAGTGATGAACCGTACCCACGCACAACGATAACGAGGACATAAACGAGGACGCGCGTGTAAGGAACCATCCGGTACCGTGTCTGATGTGGCTACTAGTTCTCGCTAGCCAGTAGCTTGCTCGCCCGCAGTACCAGGATTGACATTACTGGCCCCACGAGCACTGTATCTCATCAAGTGGTAAACCAAAACGAGTACGATCTCGTCCTGTATCCGACGAATGTCTCATGAGCAAGTTCACACTCCGACTCGCCGACCACAAGTACGCACCAGATCGTCCAGGATCTCCAGATCAGCGATGTACAGGTATGCCTGATGAGCGCGTCCAGTGAAGCTGTGCGACTTTTCGTGCCAACGGGCCACTTCTACGCCGTTGGCCGCGTGGAGCTATAGAGATGGGCGCGCGATAAGTACCCGCTCTCTTGATGATGGCCAGGCGAAAGTCACGCACACTCGCCTCTACCCAGTAATAAGCGCGCCCTGACGTAGCTTTGAAATCGCGTTTGCTATGGGGGCATCAGTACATTCAAAAATGCGCAGGGAGCCTGGGATATTGTCCGAGACACTGCGCACGCTGTTGTGATCCCATGGTTTGGCATGAAGCTCTCTGCTTCGAATTGGTGTCCGCGAAAGGTGACCAGGTCGTCCTTGAATGTGCGCCATGCGATCTCAGCAATAGTCTCAGGTTGAGAATCAGCTCCGTCTTTAGACTCGAAGTGCGCGATAGTCGTCTTGTTTTTGACGAGATGTGCATGCGAGTCTGTATGGATGCGGTACACGACGGAGCCATTGCGGTCGACAAAATCGGTCTTGGAGACGTCGGCGTGGGCTGTGGACGAGCGTCAGTCATGATTATATGTGGAACAAAGGGGAGAGCATACTTGAGAACAGTTCCATGCGAAAGATGAGAGCGCCCGACCGGAGGCGCGCGGCGTGTCTTATATGACAGCCGGGATCAGTAGTTAAACTGTACAAGTGGGAAATCCAGCTCGAAGAAGGCTGATCGTTGCCTGTATATCGCGCTGCGTGAATTGTGCCTACGGCCCACCTCTACGTTGTTAGATGTGCGGAGCTATAGAGATGGTTCTGCGATTAGTACCCGAGGCCGCGATGAAACGATGCTACTGTAAACCTAACCCACACTTTCATTCGTCCAATAATAGCCGCGTCCTGATGTGCCTTTGAACTCGCGTTAATTGCGGAAATATGATGCATGAGTAGATGCATCGTTGAGATGGAGGTGATACGTACGCAGTCGTGATTCCGTGGTTCGGCATGGAGCTTTCTACCTTGTATTGCTGCCCATAATGACTGACCATATTGTCTTTGACAGTGTGCCACACGATCTCCCATACCGTCGCAGGCTGCGGTTCACGAAACTCGTCCTGGGACTTGAAGTGCGTGAGAGGATAGTTCCATGCGAAAGATGCGATAGAGCGGCGCAGGCAAGAGCGCTTGACGTAGGCGCACGGCGTCTCTTATGCGACAGCCTGGACCAAAAGAGTCAAGCCGCACGAGTAGAAGATCCAAACTGAAGGAGGTTAGGCGCTAAATATGTCGCGATGTGTACGTGGGGTCATGGAGCCCATGGCAAGTTGTAGAATCAGGTCGCTCCTCCGACCAGACTCATGCTCTGCGAGGGTATTCACAAGTGGCATAGCAGAGTCGGAAGCGGGCACGGGTACCGACAAAAAATAAGCAAGAGATGTATAGTATACACGAATCCAAAGTCCAAGAAAACGTCCGCGATGACATAGAGTGGGCGTACGTGTCTATATCCCACCTCCGGTACCCAGCACCAGTCCACCCTCCCAACTCCTCATGCGGACAACAACGTCCAAGCACCGACCAACACCGTAGTCGCCGCAGCCAACAACGGTGCAAAGTGCGGTGCACTGAGCAGTGGCAGTGCGGCGCTTATGGCAGGGAACGTCGTCGCGAAGTGGGCTGTGGGGTTTGGTGCGCCGGAGATCGTGACCGTGGGCGATGTGCCCGTTGCGGTTGTCCCGTTTGAGGACGAGTCTGAGCCAGAGGCGAGGATGCTGAATTTGGGCGAGGTCGCGTGCATGACGCCGTGTGTGGAGTTCACGTAGAGCAGGTAGTAGTCGTCCCCTGCCGGCACGTCGTTCAGCATTATATTTAGCGATCCCAGTTTCGCGTCGACTGTGGAGTATATTAGGGATGGTAATACAGTTAGGAGTGTAGTGACGCACTGTTCTGGGCGATGAGGATGAGGCCGTCGACGGATAATCTCGCGAGCTCGAGGTCGAACATGATGACACCGTCATTGACCCCCTTGGACCACGTCGTCATATACGTCTTTCCATTAACCCACTGCATATCCTTCGTCGGCGAGCTAACGTGGAAGTCTATCCAACAACAGTTCCAACTCAGCTCGCAGTCGTGATTAAATAATAAAATCGGAGATCTCACATGCATGGGCGGCGGAGGCAAGGGTGATGAGCCACAGCGCGGTCGCGGATAAAGAGCGGGAGTACATGAGTGCGGAGCTGGCCAGGAGAGTAATGAAGGTGCGGAGCGTGCGGGCGTGAAGGGGGCCTTGACGGTGGTAAGCGCGAAACCGAGATGAGCTAAACCCGAGACGGAGGGGCGGGAAACGCTTGATGCGCCCTCCGGCCCCGAGCGCCCGCCGGTCGCCACTGCCCGCTCCTCCGCGAGGTCCTTGCTTCTTACCGTCACGACGACCAAGTATCTTCATCCAACATTGGCACTCTTACCTGTCCTAAGTCCTTGGGTGCAATGTTGGAATATATTACAGCGTATCTCTATTACAGAGTCCGCAATTTGTGGAACGTCTAGCGTCCTGCCCGTTTACCTTCTGTCACTGTTCCGGGACCAATAATCGCGCACCGTTGATCTCGCGCCTTGAAAAGCAGTAGGCCTTGGACTGCGCATAGATGACTTGATTACGATGTTGATACCCACTTCACCCGACGGTCACTTGAAAAACGTACTTATGGTTCATGCGAGGTCCTGTAAACATCTTTCGATGCTGCTAGATAGACCAATGCATGGTATAAGGGTCATTGTGATTTATGCCCAAGCATTAATGGGGTAGTGGTAACCTGGGTCGTTGCCATCGACCCGCCGGGGGTTCGATTCCCCCTTAATGCATAATGGCTATTGTGTTGATTTTTTTCTGCTCTGCATACAAGACAGGCATTTTACCGAGAAGCCAGAATAGTTTTGACAATATGCAGTCAAGAATATTCTCATCAATTTTTACGCGCGATGCCATCCTGAAGTCAATGACGCCAGGTTAAGTATGATCGAAGGGCGGGAACGCGACAGTAGGCTTATAGTGCATTGAGTTGTACATACAAGACGTGGTGAGATGTATAGAATCCATATAGTCCTCCTGCTCGCCACTTTCCAGGCTTTCCAAGTTTCAGAGAAGGAAAGGCCTGCCGCTTGTTCGAGGTGGATCAAGAAAATGAGCCCAGGTCAACACCATACGTCAGGTTATTTCTACAGAGTTCAAAAGTTAACACACCGCCCGATCCCACAGAATGAAACGAAAGCACACGTACGAAAGCGGACTCATAGCATACAAATCCGCAACATCATCACCAACTAGCGTCCTATCCGCACGCCCGCTCCTCATCTCAAACCACTGCCGCTCGCTCTCTGAATCCATACCGCAGTCCCCGTATCCATAGCCGCTCCCGGGCTCATCAGACAGGCGCCATATGCTGTCTTGGAACGGTACCGTCCCGCCGTACTCTGCGAACGCAGGTGTTTGTGGCGTTCCGGACTGGCGTTGGAGAAGTAAGCGTTCGACGCGCTCGGGAAAGGCGAGACTCAGGCGGCAACGCCGCAAGAGGTCGGCGAAAAAATGATGATCTTGGGGGCGAGGGGTCAATCCAGTCAACGCGCTTGAGCTTAGGCTCAAGAGAGCGAGTCGACTTGAATGGGGAGAGGACCCGCGCGGCGTCGTCGCTTGAGCTTGACGAAGACGTGATGGACATGCCGGAGCCGGTGTAAGAGCCTGTGACGCTTGGGCCCACACCGTCATGAGTCTCCGTCTCGGCGGAACATATCTGTCGTACATCCCCAATCAATTCCTATGCGTCGACATGGGTATGAGATTGCGAGAGGTCCAGTATAGAGTGAAGTAACCGACCTCCTGCGCCTGAGCTTCATCCATCTTCCTCATCTCCCATTCCCGAATAACACGCCGATATTCCCTCTTGTTCTCCTCTACCTGAGCCTGAAGGTACCCATTATGAATCTGCAGCCTCAGGCGCGTCACCGGCACTCCCCACCCTCCAAGCTCCTGACTGCACCCACGGAACCCATCATCCTCCACGAGCTTCCCACGCGCGAGCCTATCCCTGAGATACTCATACTCATCTGGAATCGAAGGGTAATCGTAGCCGGAGACTGCAGGCGAGGGGACGGTGCGGTTTGGAGGCGAGTCGGGTGGGGCGCGGCTGGATTCGACTGTCACGCGTGGAGGTGTTGTAGGCGGTGTGTGTTGCTCGGGAGAGGGGTTTTGTTGGGGCGTTGCGTTTTGATTGTACTCCCAAGGCTGCGGTGCCGCTTGGTGGTGTACAGGAGGAGGCGGGATGTACGGGCTCTGCGTCTGTTGAGGGTTCGGGTAGAAGTGGGTCTGTTGTGGGGGCTGCCAGTGATGCTGATGAGGGCCAGGTAAAGAAGGGTTCGGGTATGCGCCGTATTGAGAGTGTATATCCGTATTCGACTGTTGATGAAATGTCGAGCGGTGTGTGTCATGAAGGGTAGACGAATACGAGTGCGAGGATTGAGTCGAGTAGTGAACCTCGGCGGGATCTTGTGTCCCAGGGAACGCGATGGATGGTCCTGGGAGATATTGCCCACCGCGCCACGCGCCACCGGCTGGGTTCTGAGCGGGCCACCGTACGCTGTTCGGACCCACGCCGGGTCGGAAGTGTAAGGGGTACCCATCGTGGTTGTAGGTGTGTCCGGGGTGAGGCTCCCTAGATTGATTTTGTGAGTATGGGTGCGGTACAGGCGGACGAAACTCAGCTTGATAGTGAGCCGCTGGAGGTCGCGCGTGATGGGTCGTATGGTTATACGGGTGATACTGCATCGTCGCGTCGAGGGTCAGTGGGCAGTGTTGCTAGGCATATATCGCAAGGATTGGGCACAGCTGGAGTCAGTGGTTCAGGGTTCGAGAGATACGCAGAAGCTTGCTGTGTCGAGTCGGGTCGTCGCCTGTATAAGTAGCCCTGCGCTTTGGCAACCTACCAACATCACGAGAGATCGGTACCACAAAGCATGGCGACAGCAACTGGGCCAAAATCATAGTGGCAGAGATAACCACTCTTCTCTACACGCCACAAAGGCCTGTTGTATAGTATACGACGAGTATATTGGTACGAGCGACAGGGATGGTGGTAGTTTCCGGTAAAGAACTCACGCGCCACTCGGACTCTATCGTACCGCAAGGAACCGTGCCAAGACCGCGCCCGCGTCGCGCCCTGCCCGAAAGAGACTTGCGGCCGACCATGACCATCATCATGATCTGCATTCCGCACATGCCAATACAAGCACCTGCCTCTGCCTATCACTGGGCGGCCCTGCTCCCCATTCTACTCGCGTTCTGTCTTTAGCCCTTACCTCACAACTTATTCCTTCACTTCGAGTTGGGCCTATGTTCTACTGCTCTTGTTGAGCGCATCACTACTATTGGTTGGCATGACATCCGTTCTGCGCCACAGGCGCTTTCAGGCTGTCTTGATTCCGGCAGCGCTCATCGTCACTGGCCTCGTCTACCTCGTCAGCCAGAACCACTACCAAATCCGGAACGCGCTGTCGTACGCCACGCGGCCCCTATGGGACACAGCAGACGGCCCGAGGGATATCATACCGCATTATTACGCCGACGGACTCGGGTACGACGAGCACACGTGCAGGTTGCACGGGTGGGAGCAACGGGGTAGTGAGGAGAGGAGAGAAATGAGGGTGCTGGACGCGGTGCTGATGAGCAGCGAGCTGGATCTGCTGGAGATCAGGCTCAACGAGCTGGACGGCGTCGTCGATCGCTTCTTCATCCTCGAGAGCAACGCGACCTTCACGGGACTGCCCAAGGAGACGTACTTCGCCAACAACCGAGAGCGCTTCGCACGGTTCAGCCACAAGATCGAGTACAGGCGGATCGACGGCCACCCTCTCGCACAAGGACAGACAGCATGGGACGTCGAACGCGACACGCGCAACACGATGACGGAGCTCATACGCGCGCACATCAATACTCTACCCCCACAAACGCCCGCTCTAGTCCTGATGTCCGACATGGACGAGATCCCGTCCCAGCACACAGTCTCCCTGCTTAAATCATGCCACTTCGGACCCTCAATCCACCTCCAGCTCCGCAACTACCTCTACAGCTTCGAGTGGTTCCTCGGCTTCACATCCTGGCGCGCTCAGGCGCATATCTGGGATAACTCCAAGTCTTACTACCGGCACTCGATGAGCGGGGACAGGGCCCTGGCGGATGCGGGATGGCACTGTTCGTACTGCTTCAGGACGATCGAGGAGTATACGATCAAGATGAAGGGGTTCTCGCATTCGGATAGGATTGGGGGGCGGTTGGAGTTGTTGGATCCGGGGAGGATACAGAAGACGATATGTCAGGGGGCGGATATATTCGGGATGCTCCCGGAGGCTTATAACGTGCGTAATCTGGCTGTCTGTACGAGAGGACAATACTGATGTTCTTAGTAGTACGTGGACTTGCTACAGCAGATGAGCTTGGAGCCACAACGAACAGGCGTCGGGCTACCACGCTATGTCGTGCAAGAATCGGAGAAGTTCAGGTTCTTGTTACCGGGAGGATGTCTGCGCAATTGAGGCGCGCAGGGCGCACAGTATTGAGAGAGTATGAAGAGAGTGCCATCCGCATGATGCGCACGGGGAGAGATGCTGGAATTACCGACCTCTTCAAGAGCGTCTTGTCGATCTTTTGAATGCTGATCTATCGTACACTGATTTTGCTATATTTATATCATATATTCGATTCGAGCAAGAACATGACTTCATTTTGATTGACAAGTGATACATGGTGCGCATGGGCGAAACGCGAGACAGGGTATAACATAATGATATCCGAGAAGACGCCAGCGCCAAGAGATCAGGGTATCGGGTGGAGGATAGATGATGCTCAGAAAGGGAATCCCGCCGGAAGACCAACAGTGCTGTTCTGCGTTCCCTGAGTAACAGTCAAGCCGAACGGAAGAACGCCCTCAACAGGGAGCTGGTTCGGGAGAGTGAAGTTGAACTGGCGGGCCTCGACGTCGGCATCACGCTTGAACGGGAAACCCGACGGAAGGCCGACGGTGCTGTTTTGTGCACCCTGAGTGACCGTGAGGCCGAAGGGGAGCGTGCCGGCGACAGGGAGCCGGTTGGGCAGCGTGAAGTTAACTTGCCTCGCCTCGACGCCGTCATCGCGCTTGAAGGGGAAGCCCGCCGGAAGACCAACGGTGCTATTTTGCGCGCCCTGGGTGACAGTCAAGCCGAAGGGCAGGTTGCCGGCGACAGGGAGCTGGTTGGGAAGAGTGAAGTTGAACTGGCGAGCGTCGAGGTCACGCTTGAACGGGAAACCCGAGGGGAGTCCGACGGTGCTGTTCTGTGCGCCCTGGGTGACCGTGAGGCCGAAGGGGAGCGTTCCCTCGACAGGCAATTGGTTGGGTAGAGTGAAGTTGAATTGGCGAGCGTCGAGGCCGCCGTCGCGCTTAAATGGGAAGCCGGAGGGCAGACCAACGGTGCTGTTCTGGGCACCTTGCGTGACTGTGAGGCCGAACGGAAGCGTTCCCTCGACAGGCAGTTGGTTGGGAAGGGTGAAGTTGAATTGGCGAGCCTCAAGACCGCGCTTAAATGGGAAGCCCGAGGGGAGACCGACGGTACTGTTTTGGGCGCCCTGGGTGACCGTGAGGCCGAAAGGTAGGGTACCCGCGACAGGGAGTTGGTTGGGCAGGGTGAAGTTGAACTGGCGAGCCTCAACACCCTCCTCGCGCTTGAAGCCGAACTGGCCAAATAGCGTCGAGTTGTTGTTGCCCGTAACGATACTGCCTGAAGGCGTCTGGGGAATGATGGTGATGCCGTTCGGGAATGCGCCGGAGACGGGGATATTGTTGGGGATGTTGACCGAGAATTGCGGGGCCCGCGCTGCCAGAGCGGGGGTCGCATCATTGCGCTTCATCCTGAGTGCAGGTCAGAATCATGTGGATGCACGTAAGAAGGATGAAGTGCTTACGGGGCAGGAACGGCCTCGACTGCAACGCCAACGGCGAGGAAGATAAGGGTGTAAAAGCGAGTAGAGAACATGACTGGATCGAAGAAGAGAGAATTGGCTGTAGAGTTGAAGAGTAGGATGTGATGTGCTTGGTGTAGACCTAGGCAGTCGGGTCCAGTCGTTATATAGGCACTGTGAGATCCCCTATGGCAACGGTGTGAGTGGTATGGTATCCGAGATGTCTCGGGTAGGGCGAGTTCATCGAATAGGGAGGGTGAACGGCGAGCATGATACATGCCAGCTGCTGACCCTTGCCACAAGGATTTGAGAGGCGGCGCATAGCCATATAGCGTATTCATGCAGCTGAATACTCAATGGCTCACGTTCTCTGTGTTAATGCGGCATGGTGTTCATACGCATAGCGGCAGGTCCGGATACCTTATTTTCAAGGCTTCCTAGGGGCTCCTAGGGGTTATGACGGTTCCGAGACCTCAGCGTACCCGCAGGGGTGTCTGAACGGTAGCTGGTTTTCGGGCAGTTGTAGGATCATGTCCTTCAGCGAAGTATGATTGTGCAGATCTATTGAAGGAGACGATGGTGGTAGGAATCAAGCGATCGAGTAGACGCCGCGCCGCGGGCGCCACGCGCGGCGCCGATGGTCGTAGCTTTGATCCGACGTCGCCGAGATGTTCGCCTGCGTCTTGCTTTCGCCCGTCATGTCTTCCCTCCGTACAGTGCAAATCCTTCATCAATATGATGCATCATCTGCACATAACCGTTTTGTAGGCGGGCGATGGAACGTACGAAGTTGTATAGTTCGACATGGTCATATTCATTGACAGCATATACGGTACAAGTACGACTCCAGAAGCAACAGTCTAAATGGTAAGCATAGCAGATAGACATGTGACGATGTACACTTCGAGAGGAACAGAGATATACAAATCAGATACGAAGTGGGTAGATCGAGAGTTCGAATATCGCAGCGGGTGAAGCAAGTATCAAAGCGAAGATGGTAAGTGCGACAGCGAATACAAGCAGAGTATTGAAAGCTGAGCGTTGGCGAGGCGTGACAGTCGTAACATGTTGGTTTGTGCGTATCGGAGAGATCTATCTCGATGATTCAGCATGATAATACAGAGGATTATGATATCAACGCACAGCGGCATCTGGAATTGGGTTCGCCCCGATTGCATCAGGCTGCTGTTGTGCGTCGGACCCCAAATCGTTCTCGTCACGAGCAGGCATCTTGTTGAGATCTTCCTTCGTCATGCCGTTGGAATCGGAGGCGACGGCAGGGGAGGGGCTCCGAGGCCGCTTCAAAGACGGCCTAGTGAACGGCATACACGATTTCTGGGCAGGGATTGCGACTTGCGGGTCACGGCGTTCCTTCCTCCAGGAACGAACCACTGGTAAACGCGCCTCCTCCACTCGTCGTCGTTTCATAGGCTTGTCTGAGTGTTCACGTCCCCTGCGTTTGACTGGTACCGCGCGCTATATATCGCATCATGCGTCAAGTCTGGGCATGACAAGCTAGAACATACTCACGCGAGCTGGGCGTGCATCTCCTGAGAGACCTGAAGGAACAAGGGCATCAAGGGGCGGCAAGGCGTTGGACGACGGCGATGGAGTGCGTTTAAATTGAGGTATGATCACGCGTTTGGGGATTGCGACATCATCCAGAACGTCGTCTTTCGCCGAGGAGGGAGAAGCGCAGGAAGAGTGAGCATCGGTCGTGTCTCCAATAGCCGGGGGCGCGTTTCTTCCTGCGGGGTGCAGCTCTTCGGAAGACGCAAGAGAGCCGCTCGAGTCCGGACTCGAGTCCCTATCACCTACTTCATCGCCGTCTGCAACGAGGACCGCCTTCTCAGATGCATGGAAGTCCTGCTCTTCGGCATCTGCAAGATCGTCTTTCGCAGTCTTCGGGCTCGCTGACCCGTTCTGTAGAGCCTCAACTCGAGCTAACGCCCGACGCGCCGCGCTCTTGCCCATGATCGCCCCAAGCACATCCACTCGCCTTCGCCCGTCTAGCACGAGTCTGGGTAGCCCGGCGTCTGCTGCTGTGGCGGCTTCGCTAGCGAGTCTTTGCGGTTCGGCCCACTCTTTGGTGGTACGGTGTCTCCTGACGCCTGGATGAGCGCGGACGGTGATGTGCGCAGAAGCAGCGGCGATGAGCGTCCGGATGTGGTAGGAAGCCAGCGTGGAGACAGTGGCAGCGAATTCGGTGGAAGAGGATACAACACGGGGGCTATTGATCACTAAACAAGCCATCAGCGATATGAAGGGTCGCCAATAAGGACAGATCACTCACCGTCTGCCGCATTTGTGTTCGAGGTGATCACCACCACCCTTGTGTTGGGGTCCAGCGCATATGGCAGAGCATCTTCCACAGCCAGCACGATAGCCTATAGGTCAACGCGACAGAACATATCAATCAGCGACCAGACATCGCTGAGGAGCTATAAGCGACTCACAAGCAGAGCTCCATCGATCTCACAGTGAGCTTCGACCCGCGACGTCCGATTACGCACGTCGTCCGGTCCCCACCAGATGCTATATCGTGCGCCCGCCTGTCGGCTTCTCCTGTTCACGGCGCTGTACGCGTAAACGAAGCTTTCTCCTTCAGACGGTCCAGAAGGCGGCGTCTCTTCGAAGACGGACGACGGGCCCTCAGCCTCGTCCAAGTCGGGCGCGTCCTCCGGTGATTGAACTGAACGCCGATGTCTTGAGCGTTTCTTCTTTGCCTCGGGGATTGGTGGAAGTAGAGGCTCGATCTGATACTCGGGGACGAGCTCTGGATCCGGCTGAAATACGGGCGGCCCTTGCCTCGCTACGACATCTGGAGGCGCGGTCTGGCGTCGCATAGGTGTCGGTTTGAAAGGAGGAGGGGGAGGATTGCGTTGAGGGAAGGGAGGGCCTGCAGATGGTGGTACAAAGTGCGGATTCGCATGCATGCGCATAGGAGGGGGAGGCATAGGTCGTGGCGGAGCATAAGAATGTCGCATAGGTGGTGGTGGAGATAGTTGAGGCACAGAAGAATGGTATACAGGAGGCGGAGGCGGAGGAAACATGCGGGGGTCTGGCATCGGTCCAGCGGAAGGAGTGAATTGACGGCTCGTTGGTGGCGGGCGCATAAGCACAGGAGGAGGGAGTCCTGGCGGAGGATGCCGAAAGGGCGGAGGAGCAGGCAGAGATGCCGGCGAGGTATCTTGCATGGGAAGTCTGAATTGCTCAGCGTTCGGATTGAGAGTGCGTGCATTACTCTCATTGTTCGCCGCGTCAGCACTACGAGGCACAGAGTCCACACCGAGCCACCGTGCGACGTTATCGGGATGTGTACGCTCTATCGAGCCGTCTAAGTCAGAGAGGACTGGAGAAGGTGCACGAGTCGAAGGTTCGGGTGGTACGAAGGGATGGAACTGCAGCCCAGGTGGTTGAAATGAGAGCCGGGGCGTTACATCTGGTGGGACGTGCGACTTGAACAGCCTTTCAAGACTTCCATGTGTCATAGTTCGCCGATGAGCCATACTATCCGTGATACTAGATGGGATGTACGGGGTGGAGGTAGAGCGCATGTGGTTCGCGGTCGTCGGCCCGGACTGTGGCGGTGGTGCAAGGGGTTGCAGTAGCCGTTTGCCTCGAGCATTCGGTCGCGGCTGAGTGTTGTCCGGAGAAGATACAAGAGTCCGAAGCCATTCCAGCTCATCGTCGTTGTCAGAGCGCTGCATATAGACCCAAATAGGTTCCGCATCGCGCCGCCATGGACGGTGGCGCACGAAGAACGCGACGATCGCTCTGCGTCGCCGCGTCGTCTGTATTTCCCAGTTAGCCTTCATCCCCCTCTCAGAGAGACTGAGTACAGACCTCCGCATCGTCCTTCATATGTCCGCAGGTTCTCCTCGCTGGTGGTGGTCGAGGAGCAAAAGACAATGGCCCAGGGACCACACCCGCCACTAGCGCGCATCAAAACTAAGCGCGTCAAGTCACGCCGCGTCGCGACCCCGTGACATCGAGCTTCTTGACAGCTTCTGAGCGCCCGGCATCGGCCAGCCCGACAAGCGCTCGCCCATAAATTCCTCGCGAGCGATCCAGAGCGACTCTTTCCTCAACGACCACCTTCGACTCTCCTCCACGTAACCCCTCAAGCTACCCCCTGCCTATCAAGATGCCGAAGGTCGCTACCAGTACGCGTCCACTTCCCCAACCTTCTTTGACGTGATCTTTACTGACGCGTACGCGTATAGTAAAGAACACCAAGGCCGCATCCAAGCCCATCTCCAAGCCTATCGTCGAGAAGAAGGCTAAGGTCAAGGCTGCCGACGACAGTAGGTCTTTTCCCTTCCTTCCTTCTCCTTTTCACGCGCGTCGTCGCGTTATCGTGCGCATACATTCGCGTTTTCACTTTGGCGCGCATATACGCGTGTCCTCCCCGTCCCATCCCTGTTCTCCTGCAAGCTTCCTGACACGCTCATTGCTGCGCGCGTATAGAGCCAAAGGAGAAGCGCGAGCCCACCGCGTACGATCTCTTCCGCAAGTCGGAGAACCAGAAGCTTAAAGACAGCGAGCCCGGGCTCGACGCCGAGGCGCGCCGCAACAAGGTTAGCTTCTTCTCCCTCTCTTCCCCGCAGTCCAATTTGCTGACATCAACTCGTAGATTAGCGAGGCCTGGCTCAACCATCCCGACAACCCCAACCGCGGCAAGCCTCGCAAGCCCCGCGCACCCAAGAAGAAAAAGGACTCCGAGAACCGGCCTGCGCGTGAGCCCCAAACTGACAGCTCGAGCTTGCCGCCATCGTCGCCCGTAACATCGTCGCCCTGATCTCGTACCCGTCGGATGGAGTGGGATATTTTTATAGTTATCTATCTTGGACCCGCTTCGTCGAGCTCGTCGTCAATCATGCTTTGCTCGCTGTCTGTATGCGCTTCGTCATCGTCTGTACCATAAGTAGCTGGATCGTGGAATGCATTCGCGTGGATTCGTCATCAGATCTACATCCGAATATAGTCAGAGCCACACTTCGTACCTAGCGAGCTCGCTGTCAAGATGTAGACACCCGATCGTCGCGCGCATCAAGCGCTCGTGTCAAAAAGCATATAGTATGATATACATTCCGCATCCTAAATCGACTAACGTACAACAAGCATCGTACACTCCACATTTTCCTTCTTTCCTTCTACGCTCAGAGCCCAGTAGGGCTCGCATACCTTACATCGACGCGAACATAATTGTTGTACACCTCTCCGGGCGCGAGGATCGTGTCGTCGCCCGACGGGTTGGCGCCCGGGTACAAGAATGCCGCGAGCGGCTCGTGAAACTCGAGGAAGACGGCGCTGTGTGGCGGGTATCCTTGGTTTGGGCCTGGCGCGCCGGCGCCGCCGTGGATGCGCTTCATGCTGCCGTTCGGGTCGGAGAAGTTGTGCGAGTAGAATTGAACTCCCGATTCTGCATGTCGAGTTCAGTATACCTGCGCAATTAGGATAACAGGGGGAATGACGTACGGTTGGTACCGAAGACGAGCTTAATGCCGCTCTTGGAACTTGCAAGCTCGACAACGCCATCAGCCGCACCGGGCGAGAGCACGTCGCGCACGCCATCAAAGCCGGCGCTTGCCAGCTCTGAGCGCGCAAAACGGTGCTTGCCGGCTGTACCACGAGGCTCGCGCTTAGAGAAGACGTAGAAGTGATCTGCAGAGTTAATCTCGGTATCAGTGACAGGGAAGATCAAGAAGTCTCCTGAACATACCGTAGCCTTCCTCGCTTGGGAATCCCTCGCCGATCTTCTTCCCGTCGTGCTTGTGGCCTGTTCCCTCAACGCTGACGTTTTCGCCCTTCGGCAACTTCAGTGCGTCAACACCAGCCGTGTGCGTAGCGTCCATCTTCAAGTTGTGTCCCTTGACACCGACCTCGCCATCCTTCAAGCTCGCATCGAGGTTGAAGCCCCAGTGCTGCGTCAAGTTGACGGGCGTGACGACCTTCTCGCCCTCGTCTAGCAACGCCGCGCGGTACACCATCACCACGCCACCCATATCGTACTCCTTCGTCCCCTCAGCCGGCTTTCCTTGGGGCTGCACCAGCCCAACGGCAACCTCGACGAGTAAAGCACCAGGGTATCCTTGATCGCCGTCCTCGCTGATCGCGCGCCACAGCGCACCCGCGCCCTGCGGGAAAGCGCTCTGCAAACTCTTGATCTCCTCCGCACTAAACAACACACCTGGCGGGCTATCCCTCTTCACCTCCCCCTCGCCACCCGCAACAATCGCATCGAGCGGTACAGGCTCAAACACGAGCTGATCGAAGCCCTTCGGTCCGCCATGTAAAGATACAGTAGGCGTGTGCGCGGGGTTGGCGATGGGGTTGATCGTGGTGCTTAGCCCGTTCTTGCTGATCGTGTGCGAGCCGACCGGGACACGGTTCGTGTAGCGCCCGATGAGCGTGTTGGTGTACTTTTGGGTCGAGTGGCCGGTAGGTGCTTCGGGGCCGACGACGAGGTCGTGTGTGCGGCCGTCGGCTTGGAGGAAGAGGCGGTGAAGCGTCAGTCCGTGCGGGAGGAACTGTGGGGGAGATCAACATCAATCTTGACTCGTCTAAACCTGTAACAATCGTACCTCTGCAGCCAGCGACGGCGTAAGCGAAGGTAGCTCGAGCAGGAGCGGCTGGTACGCAGGGTCAGAATCAGTTGCCATCCTTATTCCAAACTTTTAGGTGTCTCTCTGCAAGTAAAATGCCTCAAGCGGGGCGGAGATCGAAGGTGGTGGAGAGAGACAAGGACCCAAAGCGTTATCTGTGCTCGATCATCGTCCCCCGGGATGACGAAGGCGGGCCGTCTGGGGAGCACCCGACCCGCCCGCCGGAACGGAGCTTTCTCGGCGCCGGGGCGGGACGGACCTCGGTGCGCCGCCGGGTGCCTTTCGTGGGCCTGGAACGGGGTCACATTGCGATGGAGAGTTGAGGTACGTGGTGGTACATGTGTATATACAAAGCGGGGAAGTCAAGGTAGTACAGGTACACGGTACAGGGCGGGTGTAGAGGTTGAGTGTAAGTAATCGACTGATATGAGGTTTGGGGTCTCGATGGGCGCAGCCTTGATTCTGTCGCGTCGCCACCTGCTTGACGCGCGTCTGCTCCCATCGGTCTTCAAGATCGTCAAAGGGAAAGAGGAGTTCAGATGTCAATCTGTAGTGCTCTGAGCGCTCGTTCAGCTGTAGAGCCTGCAGTAGCTCTTACGAGTGGCTCATTCATATAATCTTCGATCTCGTTATGCAGGTTCTGTGTATGCTCGCGCATTGTATCATCGGGACTGGCATAACGCTGAAGCCAAGCTTCCGCGGCGGCGCGAGAGCTGAGTTTCTTGTACACTGCGCCTGGGTGGTTGCGTACTCGCTCCAAAGTCTCCGCCCTATCGCAGTTGAGTGCAGTGTATCACAGACCAAGAGCGTAGAGAGTAAGTCGAGTATTGAAGTTGATGAGAATATAATGGTAGAGAATGAGTGCAGGTCGCAGTCTCATCGCGATAAAGCGTACCAAGTCGTGAAAATTCCGCGCTCGCGACCGATATGTACGGCAAATACAGAGTCTCCGTGCTGAGCCATGATCAAGCTACAAGTAGAAATATGGGATGGTGGAGGTTCGAAGTTGAGTGGCGCGCGGATGTCAAGCGGCCCGTGCGCCGCGCGCTTCTTGACTTGGAACGACCATTGTCCATTGTGGCGTACCACGGCCAGACCATGACGGGCTGCGCGTGCTTCACCCCGTTATTGATATCGCCTACTTGACGTTCAGCCTAAGTCTAGTCTGTAACATGCTTGTGCTCATGGGCCTGAACTAGCCGTTTACGCTCGAACCTCCTGGCCGCGTTCGTATGGAACGACAGACGATATACTTGATGCGATACCGAATCCACTGCGTACTGGACGTACTATCTAAGGAACCCCTCATGCATCATGGTCAATGGATACAAACGAACCGGCAGTGTCTCGGGCATCGGTTTCTGGATCTGTCTCGGGGCGGGACGACCAGGCTGAACTCCTGAGCAACCAGTCGCGCCCGAAACATGGCTTGAGGGTAAGGAACCCACACCGACATTCCTTCGATACGGACTACTGAACATTGCATCTAGGCTAGTGCTACAGTCTAGTTGGCCAGCAATATAGTGTGCATGGGCGACAGCGTCTGCGGCACGCGCTCGATTGCGCCTGCTAGACACGGCGCGTTCAGGGGCGCGCGCTTCGTCGACTTGGGTTTCGGATGTACTCGACGGCCCCTACGCTACTAGGAGCCATACAAGCCCTATATAAGCGCCAATACATGGCTCTACTTCAACATCATCAGCTTCACAACCATTCTCTACTCCCACACACAACTACTCTTCATCACTCACACCATGTTCTCTACTCGCATCTACACTCTTGTCTTCCTTGCGGTTGGCATTGCCGTTGAGGCCATTCCCGCCCCGTAAGTACCTCCCATGATACCTCTACGTCCTTGACGCTTACACGCGCCCAGGATGAAGCGCAACGACGCGACCCCCGCTCTGGCAGCGCGGGCCCCGCAGTTCTCCGTCAACATCCCCAACAACATCCCCGTCTCTGGCACGTTCCCGAACGGCATCACCATCGTCCCGCAGACGCCTTCGGGCAGTATCGTCACGGGCAACAACAACTCGACGCTTTTCGGCCAATTCGGCTTCAAGCGCGAGGAGGGCATTGAAGCTCGCCAGTTCAACTTCACGCTCCCGAACCGACTTCCCGTCGCTGGAACACTGCCTTTTGGTCTCACCGTTACCCAAGGCTCGCAGAACAGCACCGTTGGTCTGCCCTCCGGCTTCCCGTTCAAGCGCGGCGTTGAAGCTCGCCAGTTCAACTTCACACTCCCAAACCAACTCCCCGTCGCTGGTACCCTACCCTTCGGTTTGACCGTGACTCAGGGCGCGCAGAACAGCACCGTCGGTCTTCCTGCGGGTTTCCCATTCAAGCGTGACGGCGACGTCGAGGCACGCCAGTTCAACTTCACGCTCCCCAACCAGCTGCCTGTCGCCGGAACATTGCCCTTTGGCCTCACTGTTACTCAAGGAGCGCAGAACAGCACGGTCGGCTTGCCCTCGGGCTTCCCCTTCAAGCGTGATCTCGACGCTCGCCAGTTCAACTTCACCCTACCCAACCAGCTCCCTGTCGCCGGCACGTTACCCTTCGGTCTTACCGTTACTCAGGGCGCGCAGAACAGCACTGTCGGTCTTCCTGCGGGCTTCCCGTTCAAGCGCGATGACGGTGTCGAGGCGAGGCAGTTCAACTTCACGCTTCCGAACCAGCTTCCTGTCCAGGGCGTGCTTCCTTTCGGCCTCACTGTGACTCAGGGCACGCAGAACAGCACTGTTGGTCTTCCTTCGGGCTTCCCCTTCTGAACGATACGTACTACTGGCCGTGTTACGATTATACCCGTATCTCAGTGATGGCGCTGGCGCTTTGTTCTATGCTTTATACCCTTCTTCAACATATGAATGATCCATTGCAATCAAAATCCAATAGGACGTGAATATACTTCATCATTTCATCATTGAGCGTGCAGTGAACCGTTCAGTGACCAGTGTGCAATCCGGGCCGGTTCTTCCGACTCGCAGAAGCGCGATCAGGTGAGTTACCGTTCAGCGCGATCACCCGCGCCTTTGCATCAATGCACCCTTCTGCGTTCGACTCAGTCTATTGCACATGGATTCCATTGCTGCGGCTCCGAGCACCAATTGATTGAGGGTACAACTGCACTATGATACGCGCAATTCCGTCCGACGGTCACTTCTCCCCGCAGTACTTGACCTTCAAGCCCAGCCAGCCCTCTGGATGAGCATCCGTTGCCGGCGCCATGATCACGGTCGGCATGCGCCTGACGGCGTTTTCCTTCGTCTGAGGCGGGAGCGCAAACTCGTAGTTCTCGATGAGCGTCGCGGCTATCGCCTGGATCTCGATGATCGCGAAGCGCCAACCTAGGTCGAAGCTCAGCATCAGGCTATTCCAATGACGACAGTATATGGGCTTACCTATGCAGCCACGGACACCGGCAGCTAGAGAAAAAAATCATTGCTTAGCCACACAAATGGTATGTGACAACAAACATACTCACAGAATGTAAGTAGGTTCGCGTAAAGACCGACTGGGGTCATTCCAGACTTGTCAAGTTTCGAGAACCGATCCGGGTTGAATTCGTCCGCGTCGGCACCCCACACCTCAGGGTTTCTAACGTCAAGGGAGTCAGTTTCTGTAAAGAGCAGTGCACACTGTAGTCCGCACCGGTTGTAAGACCCGATGTTGATGTGAATCTCTTGACCCTTTTTGACTGGAATCGAAGTGATGGCTTTGCCGGACTTGCCGATGATTGGGTTTGCGAGCGGTATCACGTCGTCTTGACCAGCCTTGCGCTCGAGTGACGGGACGATAGGATGCAAACGCATAGCTTCCTTTAACGTCGCGTGCATGACAGACATTCCCTCCAGATCAGCCAAAGAGAAGCCGGACTCGCCGGCATCTGCGAGCTTGCGGCGCACGGCACGGATTTCCTCGCGCACGCGCCTCTGCCAGTCAGGGTGGCGCGCGAGTTCCAAAAGCCAGAAGCTCAGAGTAGAGGATGACGTATCGTGCCCGGCCTGCATCGATGATCAGCGCTCAGCCATGATCAGAGAAAGACGCATGCCACGTACAAGTATGATGTTGCTGCGAAGAGGAGTTAGCGTCGACCTGACCTGGGACAAAGGATGTCGCTCACGAGATCTGGTCGATGAGCTCGATATCGCTCAGCTTCAGGCTCGCCTCTTCGGCTCCATTGGCACGCAGTAGCACGCTCATAACGTCCTTCGCAGCCGCTTCGTTGTCGACCTGAGCTTGTGATACAAGCTCACGACCGAACTTGCGGAGGTAGTCCAGGTAGTCGCGGAAGCGGCGAGACTCGCGGTTTGGGAGGTAGCGCATGTACCACAGAACCGATGCAGGGATGTAGCGCCAAAGGGAGCGGAAGACGAGGAACCAGCGTGCCGGATAGAGGTTACCTTCCAGGCTGTCTCGAAGATGAGCTTCATTGTCATCGCTGGAGCACATGAGGTTTGTCATTATAACTCACAAAAGCCCCTCGTATGCCGCAGCAAGTTCGCTCTTCTTGTTATTCAAAGAACCGAATTGGAAACCGAACCCGACTGTCGAGCCCATACTCAACACGGTTGCCGTATCCGATAAGACGTATGAAGGACTTACCCTCGCCAATGACGTCGAGCGTCGTACGAGACAGCCACGAGTAAACGTTGATGACGGGCTCAACAGCACCCTGACCAGGCGTGATCTCCTCTTCTTTCCACTTTTGTACTAGCTAGCAATGGACCCATACTTAGCATATTGCCGTATCGTATGAAGCACGACACGAACCTTTTCCGCGTAACCCAAGAAGACCGGCAGGAAGGACTTGAGCTGAGGAACAGAGAACGCGGGGTTCATGATTTTCCTATGCTTGCGATGTTGATCGCCTGCACCAGATCAGCCACATTCATTACGAAGCGTGCAATGTGAGACTATACTGACCTTGGGCCCAAAGAATTCCGTCACCGAAGATCATGTGGATCTCGCCTTGAGAGATAGCGTTCTTAGGGAAACGATACCCGGACGTCTGCAGGACATACTGCAAGCCTTTCGGGTCTGCGAGCATCAGACGTTCACCCTTTGAGGACCGTCAGCGCAGTCTTTGAGCCTGATGCATGTCATGCTCTTCACGTACACCAAGAGGGTCGTGAATCTTCCAGGCTCCACCGTACTTCTTGAGCCATTGAAACTCGAGTTCGCCAACCTCACGTTGATATTTGTAGTCGCCAATGTTACCTTGATAGAGAACATCATTAGTGCTTGAAACCATGTCAATCAAAGCGCAATACGGGCGAACCTGTCCAGAAGGACGAGCTTCGCGGCCCGCGGATGTCCTTGAGCGTGGAACCACGGATATAGCGGATGGCCACGATCGCAGCCAGGAGAATCCCTGCTGCTATCCAGTACAGAAGTGACGGCGGAGAAGTATCGAGGGGTGCCATCAGGTTGGCTTTCAGAGACATTGCAGAGTGCATTATATACTCTGTCGATCAGCGCCCAATTTAGCGTGTTTGCTGGGCCGTGATGCATGTGAACTATTGACCAATGGGTCGTCAGCACTCCGCATCGTGTAGATGATGGCCTTCTGCGCGAATTTCGTCGACGATCGGAGAAGTTAGGTTGATCCACTTCGATACTGTGTCGGTAACGCCAGCAGCGTAAGCGATAGGAGCTGGACGTCCGGATCGCGAGCACCCGCTTCGTGTTGTTGCATCAACATTGTTTTGGTAGCGAAACATATCGAGCAGTGATGCAGTTTACGTAATATACACGTTGGCGTGTCAGCGGCGAACTGCAGCGTGGTTAGTAAAGCCTTTGAAGCCCAATGATGACGCGAAAGCTGTTACTCGCCATCTCGGATGGCTGCATGCGATGCTGGAGTCGGACTTGTTGATCCATGCAGATGAGCTTCCTGAAACGAATCCGATGAGACTTTTACCTTCCCACGTAAACCGCAGCAACCCGATATACATGAAGGTCAGAGTCACTCTATTGGCCTTACCCTCGCCCATCGAAGACGAATATTCGTTCTTTCTCGGGCCACTATTAGCACCTGCAAGAGGCGCCCGCATGTTGCAACATTTATGCTTGAGGCAGAGATGCTGCTAAACTCCTGGTGACGATTGACGAATGTGGATAAGGGAAAATGAAGTCCTCATAGGCGACCAAGCCACGATTCCGCGCAAAGGGACGATACTGTGCATCGGGAGTGCTGTTCGGCAACTTAGGGTGCTTCGTCTGAGCTCGAGCGTTGAAGAATTGTGACTCTCGGCGACATGGAGTTCGGAGCCAGGCAACGCGCATTCGCGCCTGTGCGCGGCAATGCGGTGACGCGTCGCGTCGGCAACTCAATCAATGACCACCGCCTGAGTGGAACATTCTGCTCGTCATGAGACGAGTACACTGGGCAGTAAGGTGCACAGATGCTAAGGAGAGTTCGTTTTGCAACAATGAGAGCGCATGAGCGCAGAGAGTAGGCTCGCGCTCGCGCTCTGAGCGCGACGCGTTCGGGGCGCGTTTCAGACATCGGGCCGCGAAGGCCGAGTGATTGAAGCGCGGTCAGGTGAGAATCTTCTTCGAGAAGACGCGCGCGGAGATCTTCGCGTCGTCTCATCAATGGACTAAATCTGAAGCAACCACGCGTGCTCTCCGAAGCAAGCCTAGCGCAAGAGTGCCCGTAAAGGTCCGGGTCTTGTCCAGAATATGGTTGGCGTGTGTTATTGTCGCTTGTTGACGTCGCCGCCCGAGATATGCAACGACCCATCCTGAGGGCGCGGTAGTTATGTTTAGCGGTTCATCTCAGTCTACACAGCGTGTTCTCTAATACAAGTAAGTATGCACATGGAGATCTGATGCAAGGAAAACATATCATGGTACAAGCTGCACTTGCGTAAATCGACTGTGTGTATCATGATCATTACGGTGAGTCCGCATCGGTGCTCATCAGTTGCGGCACTCTGTCCTTTGAGTAGTGACACCACGACTAGCATTTCAAGTATGCAATTATAGAATTGTTCCGCTACGCGATGAAGGGGAGTCCACGAGACGGGGCTAAGGTCGTGGTCGTCGCCGGTATCGCGTGGTTCATGATGAATACCATCTTCGCCGCGTTCTCGTTGATGTTTGCATACATCGACGCCGTCAGCAAGACGTAGACGCAGAAGATGTACGCGTTCCAGCATATCGGGCAGTAATTTGCGTTCCGAAACATGTTGATCTGCTGCACGGTGGATATGCTCACTGAGGGTCGTGCTTGGACCCGTGGCCGGCAATGGAGCTCTGTGGACTGCGCTCGGACTATACACTGAAACGACAAGAGCTGTCAAGTAGCATTAGCCTCTACCGTGAAGGGGAGCTACCACACAGGGTCGTGGACTGTAGTAGCGTGGACCATGTGCATTGGCAGTCGGCGACGGTACAAATACTCAAGTGCGAGCGTGCCGCTCTCAGCTCACGACGAGCAGCTCCGCTCTTCTTTCCGCTCCCCGCCGCGCGCCCCATCCCTTGTCTGCATACACACGTCAAACAATGCCCACTATTGTCATTGGCGACTTCTCCTTCCCTCTTGAGATGCTAGTCGGCGGGAAGAAGGAGTCTAAACCCAGTTTCCTGGAGAAATGGGATTTGGTCAGTCCCTATCTTGCAATCCTAGAAGGCGACGCACTGACTCATCAATTCCAGGATTTTCAGCAGTTTTGCAACTCCTACATCCCGGACGACACGCAGATGTTGGATGACGGTGTTGATGCGGCGGGCGGTGATGGCTACACGGCGGGCACGGGGATCACGAACGAGGAACTCGCTCAGCTCCAGTTGGATATCCACGCCGCACCTAAGAAGTATCACAGGGCGTCGGTAACGCGTATGACTGAAGCGAACAAGGTCAAAAAAGCCGGGCCTGTCCGTGTCAAACATGCGCCCGAAGACGCGTTCTTCTCTGCGCTCGACGGCACAGGAGTCGATGGCAAGATTTGGGGTTCTTCTCTCTCAAAGAGCCCCTCTCGGTCTTTCCGAGACCAGTTTGGGCTGCTCGCCGACGCCTTGGACCTCAACCCCGTCCATCCTGTCCCCGCGCCAGCCCCGGCTGCGAAGTCTGCAATCAAACCAGGCTGCACGACCACTTGGCCGCTTTTCAACACGTCCCACGCCCATTCCGAAGTATCCGAGGCATTCATGGACTGGACCCCGGTGGAGACAGCCTTCGGGCAGGGCGCGGGCTTGTCTTCATCTTCGGGCTCTTCGTCTATCCAGCAGCAGCCAATCAACAACACTTTCAGCGGGAATGCCTCTCCGGAGACCACTGCGCCATACGACATCATACACAGCCCGGCATCCATCGGCGGAGAGACCGCGACGAACACGCAGACTCAGAGTACGATGTCATGGGCACAGGAGGCAGCGATTCGCAACATCCTCCCGTCTGAATTACGCGTGCTTCCCACCGAACGCAGGGAAGGTGTCGCCCGCGCCGAATCCGACGACAACACGCTTCAATCCCGCGTCGAAGATCTCATCGCCAAGGGGGGGCTGTTGCCGGACCAGCACGACGACTGGCTCGGCATCGTTCGCAAGAATAATGACGATGACAGGCTCCATCGTCACACCGCGTTCGAGGTCCAGTTGCCTATCGATGTCCAGATCAGCCTCGAGCGCCTTCGTTACGCTATTTACCGATATAAGAAGTTCAGGGTCCCTTTGATCGCTTATTTCTCCCCGAGCGGAGAGAAGAACGTCTTCAGGTGCCCGATCTGCACCGACGAGATCAGGGGGCTTCGGTCGTTCATGCGCCACATCGAGAGCACCAAACACCTCAGCATCATCTACCTCTGCAACCACGAGCCGTGCGCGACGAACAAACAGTCGTGTCGGGTTATTGATTTCCGCGCGTCGGGTTTAAATAAGCACTTGAAGGAGGCACATAGGGTGGGCTCTATCCTCAAGAAGGACAAGAGGATGAGCGCTGAGGCCTGAGGTGAAGGGCGAGGAGTATTAGGAGAAGAAAGAGTATATGCATGGGCGAGATACCTTTAAGGGTCTTCCTTAGACATCGCGGGCCGTACGTTTTCGACTATGCTACGATGAGTATGCTATGACTTGGAATATGCTTCCGCGGAGATATGACTTGCTTTTTTACTATGTGCATCCGAGTGCAGGAGAATCAACTAAGATGGGTAGTAGCCGAAGCGCTCAAGGTCCCCACGCTTACCAGTCCATGGAGAGCTGGTGATGGTGCACGATCAAAGGGGCATGGTCAACGCGTAAGTTAAGCTTCAGTGCGTGGGAAATCGTCGGAAATCAGCGGCAATCATCTCCTGCCACCCGCGGCCTTGCGCGGGACGAACTCGCTTTGCAAGATCCGAATCTTATTCCCCTAAGCATAGTGTACTTTCTGAAGGCACAAGTGCAGCTGAGAGCGCTGATGGTCCGAAGGGAGAGAACGGGGGATGGCAGGGCAAGCCCATGTCGGGCCGATAACCGCCGCCGCGCGCGGACATCAAACGCGTTTTCAAACCTAAGGGAAACGGCGAACCCTGGTCTTACGGTAAGAGGTACTATTTACAGTGAATCGTGAAGATACCTGTAGCTGACTTTCACGGCCGACGCGCAGTGCTGATCCGCAGAACAACTGGCGATCATCGTCCCATGGCCTCGGCGATCATCTCTTCGTCTTCGAACGTATCGTCCTCGTTCCAAAAATCGTCTTTATATTCGTCTTCGTCAACCACGCGCACGATGACTTTGCCATTCTGCTTTGACGGCCCCGCAGCGACCGGAGTGGTATGCACGCGATTCGTCGCGGTCGCCACAGATCCGCCCGCACGCGCCGTCGTTCGGCTGGGAGTTCGGGGAGTTGACGCCGCAGAGGCCCGAGATGTAGCAGTGGGTGGCGCGCTGGCTGAGGGCATAGACGCACGCACAGGCGTCGACGGATTCTGTGGCTGCAAAGCTGGGGCAGATGCCGGCTGCGGGTTGGATGTCGAGCTTGGCTGAGATGGCGTGGAAGCGGATGGGCCACTCGTCGCAGTGCCTGGACCGGGAAGTGGCGCGTGTAGTGCAGCCATGATCCCTTGCCGGGAGAGCTTCCCCCTATTCCATTGCTGGGTGCTGCCACCGCCCTCAGTCTTCGGCATGGTCTCCTGCTCCCTCGCCGTGATAGTCATCTGACTGATCGCCTGAGTCGTAGCGGTGACGTTCGCGGCTGGTGCTGCAGCCTCAGACGTGAGCCCTAACGCGCCACCAACGTCGATATGCACGGTCTCGCTCTTCCTCTTCTTCTCCTGCTCTTCAACCCGTCTCTCCGCGCTCGCCCTCCGCTGTGCCCAATCATTGAGTGTGTCCGGTTCAGCAGCGCTCTCAGGCAGGTCCGCTCCGGTACTAGCGAGCTTATCTGCAATGTCATTGCCGACCCTGTGTATTCCTTGCTTCGCATGCCCGGGCACGTGTTCTAGCTTTGCAGGCTGAGCTCGTAGAGCCTGAAGCGCGACCATGTAACGGATCATGTCCAGGTTCTTGATCTCTTCGCCATTTGGTTTTTTCCACCCATGCTTGCGCCAGTTGACGATCCAAAGGAAACCTAAGAGGAGGAATGTCAATGAGGAGTACGGTCTTAGAATAGCGATAATAGTCCGTACATTTGAGTGAGTAATCAGAATCTGATAAGATCTTCAGGGGTCGCGAGTCTGAACTCGTATACTCCAAGGTTCGAATGATGGCCTTTACATCATGTTAGGAAACCTAGCGTCTCAACAATGACAAAATGGTGACTCGTACAAGTAGCTCAGCGTAGTTATTGGTCATTCCGTTCGCCAAGCGACGCGAGATATCCCTGTGTCGCAAGCGTACAATGAGTATACAGTGAATGATTGCATCAGAGCGCTCATAGCTTACCCAGGAACACCAGCGGGACGACCTGCGGCCCAGTGTATACCGTACCCTGCCCTTCGGGAGGCTTGTGACTGATTGTTTCGCGACGAACCGTCTGTGTATGCGATGATTATCGGTCCAGGAGCAGCTGGATATCTCGCGATGGTGCTCAAAGAAGAAGTAGCAGGGGCAGTAAGCGTATTAGTCGTTGATGACGTGACCAATTTTCTGCCCCGCTCCGTGGTAGCCGTAGGAACTAAGGGCGGAGACGGAGGGCGAGCCTGGCGTGGAGGTGCAGACACTGTATGGTTTGAAGTCGGTATGGCCGAGGGTGCAGGACGCGTGGCGGATGTAGGAGCCGGTTCGGACTTCGCCGCCACAGTCTCCAGAGCTGCTCGCGTATGCTGGCGCGGCTTCGACGTCTCTTCTTTTGAAACTGGGGCTGAGGCAGTGGCCGCAGGGGCCCGAGAAGTTCCTGCTCGCCACTTGCCCTTCTCTGACGAAGTGTAGCGGCGGTCGTCTGGCCTCCCTACGCCTGTCTCCACTTTCGCCATTGACCAGGTCTTTGCGTCCACTTCTACGACCTCTTCCTTTTTTACCCGCACGTCCTCCCTTTTCACTCTGCCACTCGCATTTCGATCCATGGCGTGCTCCCACTCGGCTTCGGCTGCTGCACCCAGTCTCGCCTTTGCTTTGGCGGCCTCTTTGATGCGCGCACGGCGCAAGAGCTCCTCAAGTTCGCGCACTCCCGGGATGCCATCGTCTGAGTCCTCCGCGTCCATCGTCATATCCCAAGCGGGCGCAGTAGTCCCGACGGTATGTTTCCCCACGTTCTCCCGGGATGTGGGTGCATTGAGCTCCAGCTCAAGAGCATTCAGCAAAGGCACGCGAGTAGCCTGATAATTCGATGTGGTCATTTGGGCAGAAGCTTTAAGGGCGTCCTTCGCGGCGTAGCCCTCGAGCCACAACTCGGCTGCTTCGCGAGTGCTGTGTTTCTTGTAGATCGCTCCTTCGAAGTCCTTCACTTGCTTGAGGACCTCGCGCCTACGTCGCAAAAGGCGCACAGATCATGTTGTAGTCGCAGATACGAGGGTGATAGGGCCACGCGGGGCACAGCGCAAGGGCCAACGTCGGGATCCAACGAGCGGTAGCGGCAAAGCGTAGATGATGCGACAGATCATAATTTCAAGTGAGAGCGCGTTCACAGCGCACACAGCACGCGGCGTACCAAGTCAGAAAGATACCACGCTGGCGACCAACATGAACGGCGAATACTGCGCCTTCGGTGTGCGTTCTCGTCTGGACCATGGTCGGCATCGAGGTTTGGCAAGCTTGAACGATGTGGAGGTTCGGATTCAAGTGGCGTGGGATGTCTCAGCGTGCCGATCAACACGATCGATCGGGCGCTTGATTGCGGTGCACCCAGGCGTCTACATGAGTACACAATCGAGAGGCGCCCTCTCCGAGCCGCCGCACGCCGCGGCATCGCCGCTCTTCCCCTCCACCATGATGTTTACTGTGTAATTCAGTCCATATTTGACGCTCAGCACATATTGCTCCCTGATAGACCTTCTCCTTACCGGCCCGGGTTTATCGTACGCGACCCACAGCTGAGGATGACGACCCTCGTCTCCTCAACGCCCCCTCTGCCGCGGGCGTACACCGGTTGCGGCTGACTCCTTTCATGAAGATGCGTTTCCGGGGGCGCTTGTCTCGGGCTGCTGCTCTGTCTCGGATATGGAATACCAGACTCCTGAGTTTGGCAGACGTTGCCACCTCACGACGCAGGCTCAAATATTGAGCCCGCACCCAGCAATTATCGAGCTGCTATTGAGCACACCGGCATGGGTCATGTACAAGTATGCCTGCACTGCAAATAGTCGCACTTATGGATGACGGGAAGATACATAAATGATGCTCATAGACCACCCTAGGCCGAACACTCCTAACGCAACTACACCAGGCTCTTCCGAGTCATCTTCCCTCTGCATAGTCTCGGATACGCTCAAGCCCCTACACCACCGACTATTTAAGCAGCAAGTCGACACCTCTTCAAACCATCTTACAATCCATATTCAACTCCTCATCTTCAAACATAAACACCTTCATCATGTTCTCTACTCGCCTTTACACCATCGTGTTCCTCGCCGTTGGCGTCGCAGTCGAGGCGGTCCCCGCTCCGTAAGCATTCATATCTATGAGATACTGTATGCGATACTGACATTTGGACAGGATGAAGCGCACGGACGCAACTCCCGCCCTGGTGGCGCGCGAGCCTCAGTTTTCCGCAAACATCCCCAACAACATCCCCGTCTCCGGCACGTTCCCGAACGGCATCACTATCACACCGCAGACGCCTTCGGGAAGTATCATCACGGGCAACAACAACTCTACTCTTTTCGGCCAGTTCGGCTTCAAGCGCGATGGCGACCTCGACGCCCGCCAGTTCAACTTCACGCTCCCGAACCAACTTCCCGTCGCGGGCACGCTGCCCTTCGGGCTTACTGTGACGCAGGGCGCTCAGAACAGTACCGTTGGTCTACCCTCGGGTTTCCCATTCAAGCGCGACGGTGACTTCGATGCTCGTCAATTCAACTTTACGCTGCCCAACCAACTTCCCGTCGAGGGTACACTCCCGTTCGGTCTCACCGTCACGCAGGGTGCTCAGAACAGCACTGTCGGTCTGCCCGCGGGTTTCCCGTTCAAGCGTGATGGCGACGTCGAGGCCCGCCAATTCAACTTTACCCTGCCCAACCAACTGCCCGTCGCCGGAGAATTGCCCTTCGGCCTCACTGTTACCCAAGGAGCGCAGAACAGCACGGTCGGCCTTCCTGCGGGCTTCCCCTTCAAGCGTGATCTCGACGCTCGCCAATTCAACTTCACGCTCCCTAACCAGCTCCCTGTCGCTGGCACGCTGCCCTTCGGCCTAACCGTCACTCAAGGCGCACAGAACAGCACCGTTGGCCTTCCCTCAGGCTTCCCGTTCAAGCGCGAGGACGGTGTCGAGGCGAGGCAGTTCAACTTCACGCTTCCGAACCAGCTTCCCGTTCAGGGCACTCTTCCGTTCGGTTTGACGGTTACGCAGGGGTCGCAGAACAGCACTGTCGGTCTCCCCTCGGGCTTCCCGTTCTAGATTTCGGTCTTCCTTAATACGCATAATGATACCCATGCGCTGGCGCCCTGGAATTGTTTACTATACCCAAGTCAAGACTCAATGCTGCATTGTATTCTGTACATATAGCGACCCTAGAGTGCTGCGTTAGAAAACCATTTTGGATACAGTCCCTGTGCCAGCTACAGTCGAGCTGCAGTGTCACGTATAGCAACATGTCTCCATAAGACGCCCAGAATAGCTGCCACACGTCGGCGAATGGCCCACTCCCTCACGCGCATCTGAGGCTTCTGAGCGCACCTCGACTTTCCGGTCAACAGATGCTCGTACGGGCGACGGCAACGAAGGCATTGCTATTGCGTCAACCCACTGCCGGTTCTTAGGTACGCCGCGCAATTCGCCTCTGGGCAAGGTGTTTTCTCTGCGAGAGGTGCTACATGGACTGCATCTGCTAGTGGTGTCCACTGTCCAGCTGGCAGAACCCGAAAGTCGCGCGCCGATCGAGCGCCCGGCCCGCGCGCACACCGCACTTGACCACGACGCTCATCCGCTACAAGAGCATCGCGGTAAAGCCTCGTTTTGTCTTTGTTTAGCATCGCGACCACACTCAATGCCGGCTAGGAGAGTGCTACTGTAGAGCATTGGTCGCCATCGATAGGCCGTTCTCCCGCTGACGGGGTGTCATAGGATATTTACCTAACGCTCGAAAAACCATTTCCTTCGTTCGCCACACCTATGGCCAACTTATGCAAGACGATCTTGAGATGGAGTATACGTCTGCGAAAAGCACGATACTCATGCTCGTAAGTACAAGCGGAACAGTCATATCAGCGCCCATGGACACAGCCTCTGTCTATTCGATAAGCTGCCAGTTGCTATGGCACCGTGACTTCGTTTCAGTCCCAACGTTCGTCTGCCGTGTCGACTTGGTGTCGACAGATGTCCGTCCATCCCGGACGGGCGCGATTTCTCGCCCGGTTCAATTATACTCGGAGCAGAAACATGATCGCCGTTTACGGACGTGATTGTTCGACAGTGGACACCGCATTCATTCTGACAGCATGCCAATGCGTGACCCTCGGCGCAAAGCCATTATAGCTGTACTATTCAATCAACACTTTATTGCTGCCGCCAAAGACCGCTTCGCATGCCACTTACGCCACTGTCACTGTCACCGCCACTGCCATTTCGGCGATGATTTCGCCGGTCCTCGGGCAGTCGTGTCTCATTTATCGGGGCAAGTGCTACACACAATCACCGCTGGGGTTCATACTCGTCCTAAGGCTTACTGTCGGGTGGACATAGCCTTTGACCTGAATGCACCTTACATCCCGCGTATGCGGGTCTACGTCAAGTGGTTGACAGCCGGGAGTGACTGCTCGCCGGAGAGCGCGTATACGACGGCTTCCTACAGTATTTCCGCGGTACCTTCTATCTGGTGGGGTACTGACGATTACTGGCTATAAAAGGGCCCCTCCACGTTCGTATCTCGTTAACGCCTTTCCTCGACGTGCTCCTTCACTCCTCTTGTCTGACCCTTCGCCTCCACAGTACGCATATTCTCCACCGCACTTGTCAGTGCAATGGGTGATCACCATTGCTAAGCATCATTGACGGTTCATTTTGTTGCCAGATCATCTATATACCATGGGATGGTTCGACCGCGATGGCTCTGTCACTCGCTTTTTTGAGAAGCTACCCGTCGCCGGTCACATCGTCGCCGGAGTTCATATACTCGCCGGCAATAGTGAGCACGCGAAGCGCGCTGCAGCAACGTCAACCAACTCGCTCATCACGGTGGCCGCTACTGCTGGTGGCTTCTGCGTGGGTGGCCCTGTTGGTGCGGCGGTAGGCGCTGCTATCGGTTCAAGTGCGGGCATCGCGACGGAATACGGAATAAGCAAGACGATTACGGACGCGGAAGTTAAAGGCGATGTTGGCGATATTAGTGTCAGTCGTATAGTGACCGAAGTCGCTCTCAGCGCCGTTGGTGGAGCGCTAATGGCGGGTTCGGGCACCGCCGCTGCATCTGGAG
>UWZB01000007.1:34416-60679 GCA_900536885.1 Peniophora sp. CBMAI 1063
GTGGCAAAAGAGACAGTTGAGAAGGTGGCATTGAATGAGACACGAGCGACCGTAACAGAGGTAATCAAAACGGGTGCTGGTCCAGTGGCTGGGCAAATCACCAGACGGTGCGTAACAGATTTCATGCATCTTGCTCTGCAATCTTTCCGTCCTCATTCTTCTTCTGTAGGGCGTCGGCACAGGCCCTTGAAACGCTGAAGAGAATCCCTATACGGCAGATTATTTCCTTGAAGCCTGGGAACGATCGTCCGACTGAACCTCATAAACCTGAGGATGACGAACCTCCAGAAGATTGGGATCTCGTCACCCCCGAACAGCATAGTGCGGCCATTGATTTTCGTCAGTCGATCGAGGTATACCGCCAACAGGCGTGGACCTGGGATGGTGCAGCAGGCCTTCGCGACACCCTTCAGCCGTTGATCGACGGGTCGTTGCAGATTGTCGTGTTCAGTCATCGCCCGTCAGTGCTCGCCGTCTTCCGTGGCGCGGTGGCCGCTTGGCGAGCCGCAGCTGCCCCTATTGCACTCGCCGTTCCTCTGGTGCCCGCGCGAGCGAGGGTTTATCATGAGATTCAAATGGTTATTGACCTTCTTGACGGTGTACTGGCTCAGCAGCCTGGCCAAACGTTAGGGTAGCATGATCCATACCGCATGTATCGTGTATCCTCACCTATTATCTTCTCGATTCCTTTTGTCCTTACGTAGATCAACTCTGAGCCTCATTGCTCCGCTTATATCGGTTTACAATACTATAATACAATAGTGATATTTCTGCGTATGGTCCTCGGTGAATAGACACTTCACCACCGATCGACTTGGAGGGTCCTGCAAGCACGAAGACAGACCCCGGCAATCCAAGCGATAACTACTGGACAAACATATAGCACTAGTACTATACCAAGCAAACACGGGTGGAAGTAGACGGTCGATGAATACGCGTAGACAGGTATATGGTCCGTATAGATGGTATCGCTGAAATACAATAACAAAGGGATAGAGTATATGAACATTGTACAGTCACCGCAAAAGAGACAAAGAGGGCGTGAGATAATGTCTGCCGTTCCCCTGAGAAGCAAGTCCTATGCTACATTTGAAAATTCGTAAAGCCACCATGGTTCGGGTGAGCTGTCGACTTGTCCTCCACATCCTACGTACGTCAACTTGCGACACCCTTCAGCACATTGAACACCTCGTTCTGTCTCTGCCTGAACGCCGGCAACTCCGTCATCCTGATCGCGAGCGCGTTGATCCTGTTCGCGAACGCGACCGCCCGTCCCTCTGGGCTCTCCCTCCCCACGGCACCTTGCCTCTCATATGCAACTCCATGCTCCAACATTGTCTTAACCCTCTCAAGCCGCGGAGGTGGAATATCCTCGCCTGCGGCCGCCCGACGCATGGCCTCTTCCGTGTCCTGCTCTTCCATCTCCGTGGCTGCATGTCCGATACCGGCCAGCTCAAGCATGAGGGGACGGAGGGCTGAAGGGCAGTCCTCGAGGTGTAAGTTCGTGCCCATGACGCCACGTACACCGCCGTCGGGTGTCATCGCTGTGCTGGCCACAGAGAGGATCGCGAGAGCGACGGCGCCGAAGTACGAGCGTGTAGGGTCCGTCCGCAGAAGCTGGCGCATGCGTGGTGTAGTCTCGAGTACATCCGCGAGCGCAGCGTAAAGCGTTTCACGAATGAGCTCGATGGCTGGAGCAGTAGGTGTAAGCAGTGAAGCCGTTGGAGGACCGGACATCGGCCGACCGTTCACTTCGATGGGCGGAGGCTGTGGTCGCGCAGGTGGCGGTGGAGGGAGCTCCTTGTCACCGAAAGTAGCGTTCGTAGCCGATGGAGAGTATTCGGGTGGAGGCACGAAGCTCGCGCGTACACTTGCGCGGGGCCCGCCGCCCGTCTCGATGGCAGCCTGCAGATCCTGCGCATACCGGTCCTGGAACGTCCGCCTCAAGCTGATCTCTATCGCCACAGCGCGCAAGTCGTGTGCCACGCGGAATATTGTAGGGTTGATGGGTGATGCGATGGGTTCGAGGTTGCATACGATGCGTGCCAGGTCGTGTTGGTGCTCTGGCGCCAGTCGTTGGATATCGGGTACGCATTGGGCCCAGAGCTGGAGGAAGGGCAGGAAGGCGGAAGGGCAGTTGTCCTCGGATAAGTCGTTCTGCGGTGTATGCTTGTCCCGCCGTGGAAGAGGGACAGAAGGTGGGTTGGTCGTACACCTCAAGGCGGCAAAGTAGAGGCATAGTGCGGGACCTATTGACGAAGTAATGATCAGCGACTGTTTCCAAAGAGACGAGATAGAAGTATTGCAACTCCGAAGGGGAGAAGCACACGAAAGGGTCTAGACTGTATAGACGTACCAGTTATCATCAGATCGCCCTCGGCGCTACTGAGCATTTGCACGTCCACAAGGTGCTCCGCTTTGGCTTGTGCGAGCGAGCTCTTGAGATAGCTATGGAACATCTCCTGGACATACGCCTCGCTTAGGCGCCCATCGGCGTCAAATACATCGGAAGTCATCGAGATCGTGAAGTGGTCGTGTGAGGGGGTGGTGGTGAGAGGCAAAGAGTCGAGATAAACAATACGCCCCAACGCGCCCCTCAAGAGCTCACCGCTCCCGACGGGCGACTGACTGCAGTGTCGGCCCATGTACAGCACAGCACGGCGGCTTGTTACAGCCACAGCTAGCTGACAGGCATGCATATGGAAGGTATGGCCGGACTTCCCGATTGGCAGTTTCTGTCATCGCATCGCATTGTTCTGCGGTGCCGCCTGCCGCCAGTAAATGCAAATCAGCTTGATGACGTCACTGCGCCGCTTGTAAGCCGCGCGCTTACCGCGAGGCGCGTGTTCGAACCGCGCTCGCCACAGTTTGCCATGGTCGACCACGACACCAATTGTAGTGTCTATCCACACTTCTGTGTGACGGTGCAAAGTCTACTTCATGACTCGCGCTAGCATTATGCCCTCGTCCGATGTGCAAGAGTTCCGGCAGGCGCTGGCCGACGCTCAGCACATCTTGGTGCTCTCAGGCGCCGGCCTGTCGGTGTCGTCTGGTACGCGAACGCAGTCTAGGTTGCGCCATCCCAACTCATAGGTTGGAACTGCTCCGCACTAGGCATAGCGACCTTCCGCGGTAAGGGTGGCATGTGGCGAAAGTATGATTCCGCATCTTTGGCGACGCTCGCCGCTTGGCAAGAGAACCAGTCCAGAGTCTGGCAGTTCTTCCATTACCGTCGTGAAGAGTCAGACTACACCCCACTGTCACCTTCTGTATAGCGCTGACAAACTCGTCTCAACACATAGGATCCGTAAAGCATCGCCTAACGAAGGTCACCGAACCCTCGCCCGACTTGCCATTCCCAGCCTGCGCAAAGCCGTCTCACCGTCTTCGACATTTGTCCACGTCACACAGAACATCGACGGCCTCTCGCCAGCCGCTCTCTCCCAAGCCGCCTCCGACGCGCACGGAACGCCAGACGGCGAAGTGATTGAGATGCACGGCAACATCTTCGACGTCGTCTGTTGCGCGCACGACTGCGATTACACCGAACGCATCACTCGCTCCCCTATATGCGACGCTTTGGCCGGGACAGAGCTCCTTGTGGAAGCGGGTGACGTAGAGCCTGTGGTTAAAAGGGCAGACTTGCCGCACTGCCCCAAGTGCGGGCAACTGGTGAGGCCCGATGTCATACTGTTCCAGGAGAGGCCGAAGAGGATACATGAGATCTTGGAGCTGGCGGATAGAGCCGATCTGTGCATCGTCGTTGGTACTTCGGCAGTGGTGCGTGCACTCTGCTTCAACTGCAGGGCTGGCTGATTGAGACTGTCGAATAGGTACAGCCAGCTTCAAGAATCGGGGAACGGGTACAGGCGCACGGAGGGAAGGTCGTCGTCTTCAATATGGAGATGTCCAATCATGCTGATCAGGCCGACTTTGTGTTCCTCGGACCATGCGAGGAGACTCTGCGAGAGATCATCGGAGTATGAACGGATAGTCTACGTTATACGGTTACAAAGGGCAAGAGTCTACATTTCATTCACTTCACACGTCAACATCTCGGCACTCTGTCTTGCTTAGCGTAGAGCTGGGTGGTCCATCTGTCCTGTCGAGATGATCGCAACGTCCGAAGGATAGTTCACGCTTTGTTCCAGGATTGAGGTTCGCAACGAGACGACAACCACAATGAGTGTACATACTTATGATGGAAAATGATCGTGGTTGGCGGAAACAAGCACTACTGCGCTAGTCGCTTCGGGTGACGCGGGGATAATCGGTCCGGGTCCGGGCCGAATAGTAGTCAGTCAGCTCGAGTCCCCTGGGCGTTGCCTTATACCACCATGTGAATTCAATCTCATCTTCTTTTACAAAACTACGTGTGCATACTTCCGAAGCAACGTAGGGGCCATGGCTCTTTTCGATGTAGATGGCTTTCAGATCGTTCGTCGGTACAGTACCTGCTGACGCGGATCTCTCGCCGCGGCCACCTGTAGCAGGCGCATGCAGGACGCGTATACGAGGTGAATGATATCCCTCATGAATCTGCGAGCCATGAGCTTACGTCTTAGCTTATGAGTACACACGCACTTCTGCGACTAGGGTCGCTCGAAGCTAATATATGTGGTCTGAAAAGATCACTCCGAGACGCTGGCATGTCAATACGAGTTGGTGGGTCTCCGTAGTCGGCTGGTGTATATGCGGCTTTGGAACATTTCTCGTAGGGCGTTCTTCTTGACCCACACCGTCCGCTTCTGACTCGCTGCGACCCACCCAGGCTGTCCAAACCGCAACCGTGAAGGAATATCGCCCGAAAATGGCCGTTTCCAGAATCCGGCTGGGACACAAACACACCGCCCATGCGCTCGCAGTCGTTCCCCCATCCCATGTAGGATGTCATTCTCACTCGAGACCAAGTCTCTGGACTATATGCAGTGCGTGTGACGGCTTATGCATACACCTACCACTCTCACCGGGAACTTGTGGGGCTTGATATGCTACCGAACTGAGGCTCGTGTGGGTCCTTGGAGTCAACATCCTAAGCACTATCACGACAATCCTTCGAGACTACCTCCTCACGGAGAGCACTTTCCGCCCATCTGACTACACCCGCTTCTTGAGAGATACTCCTTTTGGAGAGTATCGCTCATATAAAGGATCCACGTACTATGCTGCAAAGAACCCAATTCAGCGATCCATAAAACCTCACCTCTTGACTTCTTCGTTATCTCCGTCAACATGCCGAAGAATTCGATGAACTATAACGACGAGTGTGATCTCTTCCGTTACGTACACGAGTGCGTATGCCAGCTGCATCTGTCGTCGTGATCCGAATCTCTGGCGTTGACTGTATGTGATATAGCGTCTACCCGTTCATCGACCCTGCGCAGCATTTCGCTACCAAGACGTATAAGGACAAGGTCATCATCATCACCGGTGGGTCTACCGGCATCGGCGTCGTCGCTTCCCTTTTCTACGCGAAAGCGGGCGCAAAGGTCCTCATCGTTGCGCGCCGTCTCGAGAAGCTCGAGCAATGCAAAGCCGACATCGAGAAGGACGTGCCTGATGCCCAAGTCTTGATCATGGTCGGCGATATCTCCGATCCGGAAGTCGGCAAGCGAGCTGTAAAAACTGTCGTGGAGACGTACGGTAGACTCGACATTGTGCTGGCGAACCAGTTCACTATCATGGGCGGTCCCGTGGGCAGTATGTCATTTTTCTGAATACGCATACCTTGATTAGGCGCTCTAACGAACTTGAGCAGGATTTGGCGATAAAGATGCTGCCGCTTGGTGGCACACTCAAGAGGTCAACGTGCGCGGCACCATTAACATTATACAGTATGTAACAGTGACTTCCTGTGTTTGCTGAACTCAACAGTTGCAGCCCGGCAATTTCCGAGCTTCGCAAGACGAAGGGTCAGATCGTCGTGACCACCTCTCAAGGAGCGCACCAACGTATCACCACCTTTGCTGATTATCAGATCAGCAAGCACACCTTGAATCGCTTGGTCGAGTTTCTTGCTCTAGGTGCGTTCACGACCTTCTCTGTAGAGTAGCCTGTCTGATCCCAGGGTCATCAGATTACCCGGAGCTCGCCGTTTACGCTGTCCATCCCGTACGTCTTGACACAGTGGCCTCAGCCAATGATATTCAATGACGTGCCACGATGATTGCAGGGCGTGGTCTCTACTGACGGGGCGATTGAGGCGCTGACAGACATGGGTTACCTCAGCTCGTTGACCTTTGTCGACACGCCAGAACTGGCTGCTGCGACTTTCCTATGGCTTACGGCGCGAAACGCTGAGTTCCTAAGCGGAAGGTGAGGACATACTTCAGTCGTATGGCATCAAGGAAGCTCATGAGCATGCAGGTACATTGAGGCGCCGTGGGACATGGGCGAAGTTGTTGCAAAGAAAGACGTCATCGTGAAGGACAACCTACTGGTCACGAAGCTCGCGGGACCACCAAAGTCTACGTAGATATTCATACAATGGGACAGGCGATTGGCGATAGTGTAACCCTAACGAAAAGGCGTGGTAAATTGTATTGAATGAGGACCTCAAGGTACTGCTTAAGGTGCTGCTTGAACGTGTAGTCGTCGCGCTGAGTTGTGGCACCAAGGCCTGACGCACGAGGGGCTTATCATCTTGTTCGCATGCACCGCGCGAGAGTCTTTCTGTATACGTGCTATGTACTAGATGCCCACAGGCGCCCACGTCTTGATTACTCGCACGCATTGTTTGTCGCACGGACTCGTGACGGCAAAGCATGCATGGATTGTGGTTCACCGACGATCATAGGTCTGCTTTCAACCACCACCTACCGAACAGCCCACTCCCCAGCTCTGTCATGTCTGGTACCACTACTAGTACTCCGCCAATGCTCGAGGGAAGATCTACCTTCAGCACCGCGTACAATTCAGACCTTGGGGATAGTAGCCACAAGAACCAGCCTAGCAGAGATGCCGCACCGCGCTTCATCGAGGCAATTCACACCGACTCCGTTTCTGGAGATGTAGTGATCGAGTGCCTTCACCTGAAGCAATCATGGCACTACAGAACCTTAGAGGATCGTTCCAACAATGTGGTGATCGTACCTGAGGAAAGCGCAAAGCCCAAGCGCTGCCGTCTGGCCTTCATGCCGGTGGCGAAGGAGTTGCAGAAGTTCAGCTCAACGCGCGAGCTGTGCGAGGCCATGTCTCACGCCGTACAAGGTACGCATCTCGAACCTCACCCACTTACGCTTCTCAACGCTGATTTTTGAGTGTAGCGCACGAGGACCTGTACAGTAAAGCAGGTATCCTGCACGGCGATATTGCGCCTTTCAACATCGGGATCAGCTATCAATGAAGCGGACACTAAGCGCGAACCGCTGGCTATTTCTTATCATACGCGTCTCGTAGCGATGACTAGATTCTTGAGAGCGCACTTGTAAGTTGTGGTGGATCAGTCGGTCTCGGAAGATGACAGGTTCAACGAATTAACGGCTGTTAATTGTGCAACAAAACAAGAACTAAGAGTACATGTACAGACAATGCTATGGGTATGATACAAGTTACAGTGTGCATTCTTTGGCAACCAATCCAAAACGAACAAAAAAGCGCGCAGAATCCACAAGAAAGAGGCAAAACGAAGATAGCCGGGGGAGAGTGAGAGATGTGCAGAGCGGAGTCCAGTGATGCGAGTGCGAGACTGACAGCGCGCGGCGCGTCTCTACAGAAAGCAAGAAGCAAGGGCGAAGTCAAGAAGAAGAAGGAGGAAATGCGGGAGCGCCTCATCCGTAGTAGACGCCTCGGGAGGTGGTGGAGATGGGCTTGAAGTCCCCGCGGCCGGCATCGACGAAGTGCCTCAAGACGTCCTCCCAGTCCGCGCGATCATCCCAAGTGATGGTCGACGGCGCGTCGACTTCGACAGGCATGACCTGGCTCAGACCGCCGCATTGTACAAGTACAACTGCGCAACCCAGTCCACCGGCGCGACGGCAGCGGTCCTCGCGGCGAGCAATGTCCGCAGCAACGAGCGGGTCACGTCCTGTGACATATGTCCGCGGTACGATATGGCAACCCTTGACAGCGAGCGTCCCAGGTGCGCGCATATACAGCTCGACCAGAACAGCGTTGTTCCGTGCGTTGGCGGGTACGCGGCGGAGCTGTAGTGCTTGGAAGCCGACCCATCCGAGAAGTGATGTGTGCAGTGATGCGAAGCGGCGGAGGAGCTTCGCGAGGTTCTCGTCGGGATACGACTCGGAGAGCGGTTGTTGTTTCGAGGCGGCGACAGCTGCGGCGGTATGTTGGCAGATTGCTTTGTGACCCGGCCAGTGCGTCTTTTGGCATTCGGGCGAGCAATAGTTGGTAGTCATCTATCAGATGACGTTGTCAGGATGATGAGATGATGATGTTCAGGATGAAGAAGACGTACGCAGCCGCCGCACAGGCGGAATTGGCGCACGGCGGGGTTCTCGATCGCGCCGCATGCGTCGCAGAGGCGGGCACCGCGCTCTTTGTGATGCCGGCTGGGAGTCACGTAGTAGTTGGCCGCAGCCGGAGTGGCGTACATCGTCGTCATTGTACTCGAGTAATGTGGGCGCAGATGTGTACAAGCGAAGTGGCCTGCGGATGTGTGGCACGGAGCGGAAGACGGAAGCTGATGAGGATGGCCCAAGCAGTGGACAGAGTCATAGCATGTTATATAGCATGCGTAGCATGTGTAGATGCGGCGGCGCTCACAAGAAGGTGAAGATGGAGCGCACTACCACGCTTTTGTCGGTGACACAATTGACACGGAGCGGCATCGCCTGTCGGGGAGTCGATGTTGGAGGGCGGGCGCGGTAAGACGCGCCGGGCAAAGACAATAACGGCCCTATCACGCATCAAGGCAGAGCGCATATTCCGCGGAGAAGGTTCGATTTCGACGATCTGACAGGCAAGATGGGAACTCTGTTAATTGTGAAGACTCTGTATATGGGAAAAAGTATGGCGTGTCGGTCGATGCTTGGTCGATGCGCTTATTGTTGTGCGCCGTCGTCCCCGCGACAGATCATGTTCTCGAAGCAGAAGCCCGCCGCTTGCGAAGACCAGCCAAAGAGCATAGAACTTCGAAGCGAGCTCGACGTCACGCGCGGGAGAGTCGTTAATTGTCTGCCGTCGAGTCATCCCGATTTGGGCTTCCCCTTGTACCAGATCCAGAACCGGGTAGAGACAAGGCGGTATGTTTCAGAGCGGGCTGTAGTGCTGCAAATCTTCAATGCACAGCCCTGGAATGCACAATTTGAGTAGCGGTGCGAACCTCATGGTCCGCAAGTGTAGAATGTAGGCTGTGGAGCCGGTGAGCTTGCGCTTGAAGCTTGTTGCTGTTACGGAGCCAAGGGTACCCGAGCGCGATGTCAAGGAAAGAGGAGAATGTCGACGGTCCGCGCGCCGGTATGAGCGAGCATCGATAGGCCGGAGATGAATGTGAATAGCTGGAAAGATCGGGTTGACATTGATGCTTGCAGAGCGCCTGACTTGAAGGTAAGGTCAGAGCCGCCAGAATTGCTTCAATTGAGCGGATGACTGCATTGCGTTGGGGCAGAGAGCGTCCCTTCTGACATGCCATATGCCTCGCAATAGCATCGTGCCCGTACGCCGGGAAGAGGGCACCGCGCGGAGCGGCGCAGCAATTTCCATAGTATCTGCGGGCGGCTCAGAGGAGACCCGTCGTCAGGACCAGGATTGTGTGTCGTGTGTGGGCGCCGAGGGAGAGAATCAAATCTGAGATTAGAGTGCGCGTCGCAACAATGGTTTGAGGAAGGCGTAGGGCGCTGAGTATAGCCAGGTTGGTGAGTGATGCGTAATACTTGATAGAGCGGAAAAAGGCCATCTGTAAGCCGTCCATTGTGAATTCAACAGCTTGCGTACATGTCACCGAAAGCCGTATCTCCGAAGTGCACTGCAATCAAGTTACAGCACAAGCGGGTATACACAGCTCCTTGCGCGGTCACCGGTCAAGTTTGGCAATGTACAGATCACAAGAGCACTGGTTGTACGCGTGCGAGAGCTAAGTTATGGACAGGGCTGAACCCTCAACACGCCTCAATAGGGTCTGAAAACGGCGGTCATATGCTGGCGAATGTGTCACCACGAAGGCGGCCGCGCAGATGGCGGTCTGAGGCAAACCCACGGCGCGGGATCACCGCGGGATGCGAGCCGCATGTTCGAATTTGAAATCGGTCTGACACGCGATGATTGACGCATATGGGTCCTCAAATCCCAGACTGATATTTTTTCTGCGTATTTCCCGTCAGTGTACTGCTCAGGTGTAGATCACGGCCACGTACCTGGGGTACTTGCGTCGTGCCATATGTTGCCGTCGGTCAAGTCGTCATGCTGGCCACGAGCTCCACCCGACAAGTAGGCTCAACCTATCCACATGGAGCATCGCCAAGTGCAAGAATACGACGCCCAGAAATACTCGAAGCACACTGCTGTCTAGCAGATCGCACATGGTTTGTCTTTCGGAGGAGAATGCATCGCATCTCGATGCTGATGAAACAGCAAAGGATGTATAGCCATGTTCAAGATCATCCGTAGATGTCTGGGCTGTCGGTGGTGGCGGGCGTTCGAGGAAGGGGTCGGCCATGGGTCGGATTACGCTCCCGGAAGTTGATGAAGCGGACCGCTTCATTGCGGCAGCGTCATCCGGCGCGCGCGCCATTCGACCCCTCACGCTCCCAGCCTTGACTCTTGCCACCACCACCTCTCCCAGATCAACAGTACACGCTCTTTGGAATATATCTCTAGTCTATGGTCGCGGCTGCGAAGAAGACGCAGAAGATCGCGGGCCGGGTGCTCCGGACGGCTGCAAGACCGCTCGTGCGCGTTGCGCCGGGGAGGAACAGCGGCAAGGTCTCGTTCTCGCCCATCCCAGGCGAGACGCCCATCGCGCTTCTTCGTGTACAAATATTGTGCTGCGAGGATCTGCTTCCCAAGGACCGAGGCGGCACCAGCGATCCGTACGTGAACATCACCACCTGTTCGTGTGTACCACCCCTAACCAAAGGTTGTATAGGTTCGTGGTCGTGTCGCTGCTGGGCAACAAGCAGCAGACTAGTGTGGTGAAGAAGACCCTGAACCCGACTTGGTCTGCTAAGGATGCCACTCTTGACTTGCCGATTTATCTCTCGCTCGCGGATAAGCTTGGTGCACTCGAACTGCTAGTCTGGGATAAGGACATGCTCAGGAAAGACTATCTCGGTGAACATGCTCTCCCACTCGAGGACTGGTTCAAAGGCACCGCATACTCGTTCGACGACCCCGACAACGAGGTTCGTGTCGCTTATTACCACACATCACACCTCATCTGAACGCTTGTCGCCGTAGCCGATCACAGTGAACCTTGTCTCTACACGTGTAAAGACGGCCGCCTCAGGTCGCATGCGCTTGAAGCTCGGCTTCGTACAACCTCCCGGGATCGCCAACCTCACCAACTTCGGCGAAACATTCGAAGAGCTCGTCAAGCGTTCCCGCCCTTCGTTGGTCTCTGCACCTCCCGTGAGTGTCTCATCTGTACATCTCGGGCATAGCGGGCGCAATGGTTGCATCACGGTTGCGCTTCCCATCATCGATGCATGCGTGGTCGACACAGATCGACCTGGGCGTTTTGAGCGCCCATTTCGGGCGCGGTTTGTTCGTCTTCTCAAAGCACACGTGACCGTACCGCCCTAGCTCGAATCTTCTTGCCCTCTAGTGTTCTCCCATGCGAACGACACGTTCTGACCGACCATTCATCCTTTAGACTGAGGGAATTGGCACCATCCGTTCGCACATTGCCGGGCCCGAGTATGAGGATGATGGTCTCAGCTCAGACGAGGGAGAGGACGATGCCGAAGGCGATCAGGACTGGGACAACTACGAAGATCCCGAGCCTGCCACACCTACACCTCCGTCTGTTCCACCACGCAAGCTCGATGTTCCTACGCCCACCCTCAAGCTTGAAGCGCCATCGCCTACGACTCCCGAGTCCTTGACGCCCATACCTGCGCCGATGGCGCCGAGCCCCAGTCCCCCGTCCAAACCTCCATCTCCCGGCTTCAAGAAGCTTCCCAAGATCCTGCGCCGACCCACAGCTTCACGCTCTAACTCGGTCGACTCCACATCTCAGCCGACACTCGGCGATCGTACTGTGAGTTCATCGTCTACCGCCACTACGTCCACCACCGCCAGCAAGAAGAAACTCATTCGCGCTCCATGGCCGAATAAGAAGCCCGGCGAGTTCGACCTGAACTCGCACAACGACATTATCGGCATTGTCATGCTCGAGATCGACAGCGCGGCGAATTTGCCCAAGTTGAAGAACAGTACGTCTGTTCTTGTATGTACGTGTTGTTGGAGTCTGTGTTGATGAAACCTCAGTGACACGCACTGGATGGGATATGGACCCTTTCGTCGTGATCTCCTTCGGCAAGAAAGTCTTCCGCACGCGCGTCATCCGCCACAGCCTGAACCCCGTTTGGGATGAGAAGCTGCTGTTCCATGTTCGGAAATACGAGCGCTCGTTCAGCGTCGCTATGACTGTTTGTGATTGGGACAAGATCTCCTCAAACGACCACATCGGCGACGCGTCTTTCACGCTGAGCAAACTCCTGGAGAACGTGCCGCAGAAGGATCCTGAGACGGGCTTGTACCCCGCGGATGAGGATGGAAGCAGGAACTTTGTGGAGATGACGTTGCCGTTGCAGACGGCTGGGAAGGAGAGCGTGTTTGATGGGAAGAGTCCGACCATCACTGTCCGGTGAGACCACGTCAAATGTCTCCTAGGCGCTCGACTGAGCTGATGTCGTTCATAGCGCGAAGTATCAGCCATACGATGCCCTCCGCCAGCACTTCTGGTACGTCTTCATCAAGCAGTACGATACGGACGATACTGGCTCGCTCTCCCACCTCGAGCTCACCTCCATGCTCGACTCTCTCGGTTCGACGCTCTCGCAAGAGACGATAGCCTCATTTTGGACGCGCTACGGCAAATCGCTGCAAAACGAGGACGAGCTCACTACAGCCGAAGTCGTCATGGCGCTCGAGCAAGAGATCTGCCGTCCCTTGAGCGAGAAGAAGCGCATCAACCCTCAAGAGAACTACAACCGCGGCATGGACATTGGCACGAGCGCCATGGCCACCCCCGATCCTTCAGCCCACAAGGAACCCGCCATGGAGGCACTCGAGGGTTTGAGCTTCGCGGGCCCCGAGCATAACCGACCTCACGACGATCCGGAAATGCAGGCGACCGGCAATGAGATGGCCAATCCCCCACGCACGCAACCCACGGAGGGCATGCAAACCGCCATCGCGGACGTGAAGCCGAGCGACAAGGAGGGCGGAGTGCCGGATTACGAGCAGACGGCCGGGCAGAAGATGTTACATCTGCATCTGCACGGTCACGCGAATGCGACGCCGCCCGCACCTATGGGCTCTCCGTCCGTACCTACGACCCTCGCGCCGGCAAGCGGCTCCTCTCCGCTGCTCACGCCTCCGACGCCCGATCCTGCGCGCCGTCCTGCGCCAAATACCGTGCCGTCTACGTCGTCGAGCGATGCGGAGGACTACAGCAGTTCGTCATCGCCGGGTAGCGGATCGGAGGAGATGGTTGAGCGTGTGATCAACGTCAAGAACTGCCCGCTCTGCCACCGCCCGCGTCTGAACTCCAAAGCCGAGCGCGACATCGTCACGCATCTCGCTGTCTGCGCCTCAGGCGACTGGTCGCGCGTCGACAGGATGCTGGTCGGGAACTTCGTTACTGCGAGCCAAGCACAAAGGAAGTGGTACACGAAAATGTTCAGCAAGGGCTTGAGTGGAAACTACAAGCTCGGCGCGAACTCGGCGAACATCATCGTGCAGAACCGCATGACGGGCCAGTTGGAAGAGGAGAAGACGCAGGTATACGTGCGGTTGGGCATCCGACTGCTATACAAGGGTGCGAGGGGTCGGATGGAGGGCATGCGCGCGCGCAAGTTGCTCAAGAGCATGAGCATCAAGCAGGGTGTCAAGTACGACTCGCCCGAGAGCGTCGTGGACATCAAGCCGTTCATCCAGTTCCACAATCTCAACATCACCGAGATCGCGCAGCCACTGGAGGAGTACAAGACCTTCAACGAGTTCTTCTACCGCAAGCTCAAGCCTGACGCACGACCGGTCGAGGAACCGGAGAACCCGAACCGGCTGGTCAGCGCGGCGGATTGTAGGTTGATGGCGTTTGAGACGGTCAACGAGGCAACGAAGGTGTGGATCAAGGGGAGGGAGTTCAGCGTGGCGAGGTTGCTTGGCGATAAGTACAAGGATCAGGCTGAGCGGTACAACGGCGGAGCGCTTGTCATCTTCCGCCTTGCGCCGCAGGACTACCATCGCTTCCACTCGCCTGTGGACGGTACAATTGGGCCTATGACATACATCTCGGGCGAGTACTACACCGTCAATGTACGTTCACTTCCCTCTCGCTGTATGAACAAGTAAAGCTGACCAATATATTCTCCCTGTACAGCCCCAAGCCATCCGCACGACGCTCGACGTCTACGGCGAAAATGCGCGCAAGATCGTCCCCATCGATAGCACGCACTTCGGGCGCGTCATGACCGTCTGCATTGGCGCGATGATGGTCGGGTCGATTAAGACGACCGTCGAAGAAGGCCAGCAGATCAAGCGCGGCGATGAGTACGGATTCTTCGCTTTCGGCGGGTCGACCGTTGTTATGCTGTTCGAGCCGGGTATGGTCGAGTGGGACGAGGACATCACGATCAACAGTCGGGCTTCGCTTGAGACGCTCGTGAGAGTGGGTATGGGCATTGGGTGGAGGAAAGGCGCGAAGGATGGGAGCGCTGTTCAGTGAGCGTTCGAGAAGTGGAATGGACACTGCAAAGAAACGGGATGATCTACACGAGTTGTGACGAAGGTTTTTTTGAATACTTTACGGACGCTGGCGTGGCTGGCTATAACATATGTACAAGTATACTCGGGAAAATGATTGAACGATGTAAATTAATGCTCCCGGTGAAGAAACTGGCCAGCTCTCGTGACTTGTTCATGCCCTGCTTTCCAGTACAAACTAGTGATCATCGACGTCGACCATCGACCACACTCTTCCGCGCCGCGTCCCAGTCGCGTATGATGCATTTGACCCGGTCCGGGTGATCCGAAATTGACACGAGCGCCTATGCTGCAAGCCTGCGACAATGATGCTGCCGACTTGGTCTCACTCATCATGGCGGACGACTCCGTCGTGCAAACCCTCCTGGACTCAGGTTGGATCCAGGAAACATCTGGCTCCCATCATCTAGCGTGGAAACAGTTCTGGGGCCGACCTCTCAAACCCGCGATTCGGCAACCTTGGGAGTCATGGGTAGCTCGTACGTTCGTCTGGTTAAGCCAAGAAACTTCTCCGCTTGCTCATCACGACTATAGCCATCAAGTCCAGACCTGAACCAGACTCAGATGATGCGGAGGCTTGGCGCTTAGCTCGCGCCGTTCTCGGTGAAGAGGACGACGTAGAAGGCATACCCTTACCAGACTGTCGCTATCTCAAGACGCCCTGGGTGGACGAGCTGAAGCAGACTCAAGGGCGCATCATGATTACTCGTCAATGTGAACGATTTGATGGGGTGCTGAATGATTTTACACAGTCGTATGACAGTGGGATTCTTATTGAGGGTCAGCGTGGCGTCGGTGAGTTGGCAGTAGTCGAACCTTTGCCTGTGCTCATTATGCGTAGGAAAAACCTATCTTGCTTGGTACTTGCTTGCGGCGCAATTGTCTCAGTGCCGCACCATCATCTTCGCTCTCTCCTCGGATGCCTACCTTCTCTTTGGATCTATAGGCGTGTTTCGATGCCACGGCTCCCTCAAACTACGAAGCGACAGCATGCCCTCAAGTATACGGGAGATCATTCTGCCCGAGTTCACACAAGTCATATATGACACGAACCCTCACCCGCGACAGCCGCCGTACGAAATATCTACGGGCTACTATTCGCTGGTTCAGCTCTGTAGACCCGATCCGAGATATTTCCATGCGTGGGAGAGGAATCTTTCTCCCACCATACTCATGCTGGACGCTTTGACGCCGCCGGATATTGTCGCTGGGTGAAGTCTATCTCTTTACACATATCTTCCCTATGCTAACTAAAGTACCCAGTGCATATATTCAAACTGGGTATCCCAACCGGAAAGAAGGTTTCGTCGGTTTGCTGCAGTCAATCCATGATTTTGGATCGTTCTCTCGTGCTTGCTTCACGGTTGGGACCGACAGAGAAACCCTCTATACAGCCTTGGACGAGCGTCTGAGTGCTCTTTCTTCGGATGATGTGGAACACTTGGCTCAGCGGGCCTCCGTCGCTGGCCTCAATCATTCCGGTCTCTTATGTCCTGAAAACGACTGTGATATATTCCTGCTACGCAGAGACGAAAAGGACGGTGTTGAATACCTACGTCCAACCCTGGCTTCCCGATATGTCGTCGGGAAAATGCGCGAACGATTCAGTTTCTTAGATTTATACTCCTTTCGAGATATGAGGGTCATTCGCAAGCCCCCAGATGGACTTCTCGGGTCTCGCTTATGGCTATTCGAGCACCTCTCCCACGCATTGCTGTCAAGTGGCAGCCTGGGAGGTGGGACAGAGTCTTCCCGCCCCTATGTCTGGGAGCAAGTGTTCCCCCCGCATGCGAAACGGACGAAGGGGGCTCTTGCTCTTGAGCACTTCTCCAGGTCCCAAGTCTTACACATTATTGATGACGAACTTTCTATTTCCCTCGAACCCGGGACTTACAACATCCGCCGTGTTGTATCGGACCTCGCGTTCCATGCCGCAACTTACGTCGTTCCATACCCACGGAAGAGAACAAAAGCACAGAGCCCTGGTATTGAACATCGTCCCATCACGCGTGCATCTCTCAAGGATTCGGGAACCGCTTCCACTGCCGCTATTGATCAAACACGAAGGCCCACTCGCTCATCGCGAACAAGAGACAAAGCTGTACGCGCCACTGTACCAAGTACGGGACCGCCTCCGAAAAAGACGCGGCTGAAGGCGGAGCGAAGATTCGCCGTCTTCATGCAGATGAACCCCCATGGCGTTCTATCGTTGCGGGACGAGGAGATACTTCGTCTAGATGCTTTTATGGCGCGCGACACAACGGTCGAGTACTTCTTCGTACTCGTATCGTTGCTTGGTTTGGACTGTGATCTCACAGGTGTGCCATCCACCATTGTCAATCGCATGAAGTGGTATAATCTTCAAATAGACTTGGATGTACTCCCCTTGTCGATTCTCTCGCCGTAGTTATATCTGTCGTATGCGGCCGTTCCACTCGCCCCCATTCATGTACTCTATACTATGCTATAATGCTTATGTTCAGAAACATTTTATACATGGCTGCGTGTTCAGTGACACGGTTGTGTATGATGTTGCTTAGTATGCTCGTTCCCAGTTCGCTCGCGTGGCCGCCCAGTGACAGCAGAAGCAAAAGACTGTCAGTCTGCACGCGACAAACGCGACCTGCAAGGGAACAGATTGGGTACGAGTCTGACCGCTCGGCACTTCAGCAAGCGCCAAAAACTCAATCCTAGAGGGTGCAAAGTGACTATTTGTATAGATGTCCGAATGGGTATGTATGTCCGAGGTATGACGATAGTCCATGCTAGCTATATTGATTGTTCATGCCATGAGCGCGACAGACAACCCGACTCCAAGCGCGGCAGTGAGCACGCTCGCGCCAACATGCGCGGCACCGCTGCCCGTCTGGCTGGCAGTTGCTGCGCCGCTCGAGCGACTCGCGGTGGCGCCGCCCGATCCAGACGCGCTAGCGCTTGCACTCGCTGTCGCGGAAGCGAAGAGGGCGGCGCTGGACGTCGTTGCGCAGTTCGAGCTGGCAGGTACGCGCGGGCTGTAAGGGATTGAGGTGATCTCGCCCAAGCTCTCCGGCGGTTGTGAGTACGAGAGCGTCTGGCCATCTTGGGTGTATACACCGGGAATGTCTAGATGTCGAGTAAGCGTCTTGACTACATGACCACGAACGGAGAAAACGCACCCATGTCTTCGCTGTCGCAAATCTCGAACTCGCCGGCCTGCATGCCGCTGCCGACGGTGTATTTGCTCGGGCAGTTGTAGGCGCTGCCGATACGGTCAAGCGTATGTTGGCAGAAGCCCTCTGGGTTCGAGCCAGAGGGGTTACAGATGCGAATGCAGAAGGAGTTGGAGCCCATGAAGCTGGCGGTAGGCGTCAGTCTCCTGTTGTAGAAGTGGAGTAAGTGGTGCGCTCACTTGACCCATTTGTTTACTTGGTAGGCCGAGCTGTTGAACGCGGTCGAGTACATGAGGCCACCAATGGGGTTGCCGCGCTACAAACTGTGTCAGAATGGGATTTACATGGGATAAGCCATCGTCGACGTACGAGGTCCTGACCTCCGGGGTCCAACTCGCCACCGAAATCACCATCAGCGATGTTGATGTTAGTCTGCTGGATGAGACCGGTGATCATAACGTAGTTTGACGTCTTGACCAACTGAGCGCCCGTGATCGTGCCCTCCGGCATGATGCGCGTGCCATGTCCGGGAAGGGTGCACCAGGCGACCTCCTCGCCCTCGGTGTCGGCAATAGTTGAGTTGGGCGTTGAGGGACCCCATACACAGAAGTCTGACGAAAATTGAGCAAAGGTGGTGATTATGGATCGAGGAGGACCGCATACCTGAAAGGCTGTTCACGAAGCCAGTTTGGCACATGGAGTCGGACCCTTCGGTAGTTGAGTTACAGCGGTTGTAGCCGGCTTGGTTCCCGCGAGCGAGGTTGCCGGGGTCGGCCTGTTCAGGCGCATCCGAAGGCGTTGGAAAGTGAAGAGACACTAGTGGTGTGGCAGGGAAAGTTGACTGGGCATCCTGCGCGAGTACGCGGGTCGCGGCCGCGGCGGAGACAAGGAAAGCGGAAAGAGTGTGGCGGGCCATCGCGAAGCGACGGACAAAGACAAGGGTGAGAGATTACTTCAAGCAGACAACTTCAGTGCAGCGAACTCGGTGCACGAAGCAGATACAGTAAACAGATGCGGTCGAGGAATGGGCGACCGGACGACAGTTGAGAAACCCTCGCGTTAGAGCACCCCGCACGAAGATATACAGAGGCGGCCATGTTCGGTGGAGCAGGGCTCCAACACCCTCAGAATCCAGAAGCGGTGTCAAAGGCGGGAGAGCCCGATGCCCTGGAAACGAGCGGCCTGCGAGCGTTGATGATGTGGTAAGTCAAACGCGCCCTCGAGAAGAGGGTTCGGTCGACGGATGTCCAGATCATCCCCCCGAACGTCCCGGACGAGGTCGGACTGCCAAAGCCGCAAGAGTATAAGTCATACAGCAGCTCATGTTCTCCTGCGTGTATGATCGAATGAGATTATGGGAATCGTACGCCGTCGCACACTGCCACAGTGACGATAGGAATGGTTCTTCTCCAAGCTGCTCCTCGACCGTAGTTCGGGCCGACACGCGTCAATCAACGGGATGACGCCAACGGAATTGTGTCCTCTTAAGCATCCGATGATTCTGATCACTGGACTGATACGGTATTACTCGGTATTGGATGTATATAGAGAAGCTCAACAGCGATACTAATGTATATGGTATAGTGCAGGTGCATAGTACACACCAACGTGAAGGGGTAACAGATATAGTAGCGGGATGTCCGAGGAGAAGAAGGATATGGAGAATATTGTCTCTTTCACAAGCCCAAATGCAAGTCAACGAGCGTGGTACAACACAAACAGGTATCCCAGAGTCCAAGAAAAGGGGGGCTATCAAGCGAATAGGAGGGAGAGCGCGACACCGAACATGGTTGCGGCGAAGGAATAACGGGCGGTGGACGTAGCGGCGCCCGACTGAGACTGCGAGCTAGAAGCCGCAGAGTTCGTTGCGGACGGCGTGGGGGAGTTGGAGCCTGAGCCGGTGCGACTAGGTGTGCCAGTTGCGCTACCGCTGGCAGACGCTGTCGTAGTGGTGCTGCTCGCGACAGCGGCATCCGTGTACAAAGCCGTGCTGGCCGTTGTCGTGCATTTGGAGCTGGCGGGGACAAATGGCTGGTAGGGGACAGTGATGGGGACACCCTCCGCCGGCTGCTTGTAGCTTAGAGTCTGTCCGTTCACGACGTACTCTCCGGGGATGTCTATGACCATATGATAAGATGCCTTGATTCACAGGGCGCCATGGAGCTCTGAGATTACTCACGCATGTTATCGCTTTCGCACGTCTCGAACTCGCCAATCGTCGCGTCGCCATTGACAGTGTACTTGCTGGGCATGTTGTACGAGCAGCCTGGTTATGATTGTTAGTTTTCTAGACCGCGCTGGACGTTGACCAGTATCGCGTACCGATACCTGCAGTACATCAGTAACGAGTCTCGTAAGTGTAGAGATCATTACATACGATCAAGCGTGTGTTGACAGAACCCGGCGGCGTTGTTGGCGGGACCGTTAGGGTCGCAAATCTTGATACAGAACTGCATAGTGCCCATGAAGCTAATCCAGAGGTTAAGATAGTTCCCAACAGAATGCATCACTGTGGCGTACTTGGTCCATTCGATGACTTGCTCGGGACCACTTCCACCGGAGAACTGTGTCGAGTACATGATACCTCCGATTGGGTTTCCGCGCTGAGGAAGATAATCAGCGTTACCTCCCTAAAGCTAGTTCCGCGCAGACTTACCAAGTCCTGACCGTGCGGGTCGAGCTCGCCTCCATCATCGTCACTTTTCATGTCGACGAGCGTTTGGTTGATTAGGCCGGTGAGCATAACGTAGTCCGGGGCCTTGAGTAGCTGAACGCTTTGCAGTGTTCCCGGCGGCATCACGCGTGTTCCATGTCCGGCCTTCGAACACCACGCCACAACCTCGCCCTCTGCGTCGCCGATCACCGAGTTCGGCTTTGCCGGTCCCCACAAGCAGAAGTCTGATTTTTGTTCAGACACGCCTCGTTCTGGAGAGTAGGCACGTACCGCTTATGTCATTAACGTAGGACGTCTGGCAGAGACTCTCTGGACCTTCGGTCGTCGAGTTGCATTGGTTGTAACCGGACTGATCTCCACGCTCAAGATTGCCTTGGTCGACCTGGTAAGGCTGAAGAGGGGTTCAGTAGGGATCGTACAAAACGTGCGGGATGGCTTACTAGGTCGGAAGGGCGCGGAAAGTGCATCGATGCCAGTGGCGTCTTGGGGAACGTGGACAAGGCTGCTCCATAGCTAGCCAAAGCGAGCACGGACAAAGAAACGGCAGAGACGGAGCGTGACATGGCAAACAAGGACGAAGAGAAAGGGACCGTGAGGGCTCAAAACGGGGCAAAAAGCAGAGCTCGATATTCGGAAAGTAGTCCTATCTCTATATGAACGGCCCCGGGCGCCCAGGACCTTATGTAGTGCCAAGCTATCTGGCGGCAATTTACCGCGTCGGCGCTTGATGTGCTTGATAGGACAGCCCGGCTAGGACGTTCCGCGCGAGGCAGGCTAGCGCATTGAGTGCATCCTCCCACCCCGTCAACGGGACGGCCAATTACGAGCGGATCGCGGCGCTTTGAGCCCGACGATGCGGCAAGGGCACATTGACGCGGAGGATGAGGTCCGTTGTCTGTGATATATTAGCCCGATTTGACAGGTAGTCGGACCGACAATCGCCGCATAGTGAATTGTCGGCGGTGCATGTAGTGCCCGGACATAGCATGGTGTTAGGCTACGCTATACAGAACGTGCTGGGGGCGCCGTCGTGATAGGCATGCACAACATTTGACAGGCTGTATCCATGGCATTCAGGAGCAACGTATGGGTAACAATAGAGATCGCAAGTGAACAAGTAGCGCCGGTGTACCAACGCCGAGTTGGCGGGTGCGATGCAAAACGAAGACAAGACTCTCGCGACAACCGCTATCGTGAGCGCCTTTCCCTAGTTGAGTCAATATATTTAGCTTACTACCGCTTGTCAATGCCGGAATAGCTCAGCTGGGAGAGCAACAGACTGAAGACGTTGGCTTTCTGGAGGTCCCGTGTTCAATCCACGGTTCTGGCAGTGAGCGCTGAACGCGTTGTTTTTGCAGGAATATCACGCCCGCATTGTGTTTAGGGAGTACAGTCAGTATAGACACATACGGCTTGACGTTTTGAGCAGCTGGTAGGGGTACTTACGCCGGGGAGATCTGGAGAACGGCTCTGAGCGCACGTCACGCGTCACCCAACGCGACAAGACGCGTCGCGTCGCGTCTTGCTCTTGACTTCGACCACCATACTGTCCCTTCTCTCCAACCGTCTACGGGCCAAAAGCCTTGGGCTGATTGCAATATCGCATAATAGGACCGTATCATCTGCCTTCTTACTACCTGCTCGGAATCGGGTCGCTCAGGTGGTCATCGTACAAGTCCACGCGGTCGACATCATGGGCAAATCAGACGGTGTCTTCGCCATTCGCGTAGGAAGGCAGACAGGGATATTTGATACATGGTGAGATCTCATACAGTGTACTATACGCATGAGCTCACTTTCCTGAAGGGAAGAATGCAAAGCGCATACGCATGGTTATCCGGGCGCCCAGTTCAGGAAGTGGCCCACCCATGCGGCGGCACAAGCGTACCTAGATGAATTTCATAAATCCGCTGGAAATGTGTTTCCCGTCAAACCACCCTCCACAACGCGCGCTACTGCAAATGCTCGTGTTTCTGCAGCACCATACTCGATTCCCAATATGGCGTCAAAGTCCAGCGCGAAGCCGGATGTGTCCACGGTCGATGATGGCCAGGACCTCGCGGACGCGCAGTCGGATGCTATCGTGGTGTATACTGATGGCGCGAGCAAGAATAATCAGGACGCCGCGTCTCGTATTGCGGGCTACGGCGTACACTGGGCTCGTGGACGACCCTCCAATATCGAGTACGTCTGAAAGATCTTGTCGCTTCCGCTCCTTTCACTGATGCGCCTGTAGAGGCGACATCGCTGCAAGATGTCCTGGATTAGGTCAGACCAACAACATCGGGGAGCTACTGGTACGACACAAACGATATCTAACGACTCTCGTATGCTGAGTAGCGTAGGCAATCATACGCACACTTGAACTCACCCAGGATGACCCGCGGCCCTTACGGATATACTCGGATTCAAAATACAGCATCGATTGTGAGTCTCGCTCCCGAGGCCTTATATAGCATATGCGTGCTCACCGACCCGCAGGCTTCGGTTATGTGAAGGGCTGGTCTGCAAGAGGGTGGAAGAAGAGTGACGGCGGCACGATTGCAAACGTCGAAATGATCAAGTACATGGATGCTCTTAGGCGCCTACGAGGCATACGAGGTTGGGAATTCAAGATCGAACACGTCAAGGGTCATGCAAGTTCGGTCGGGAATAACACCGCTGATAGTCTGGCGAATCAAGGGTGCCTGCTCCCACTCGACAGCGCCGAACCAGACTGGGTCGCGAAGTGGGAGGCGATCGAGGCGCTTATTGACGCTGAGACGCGGAGCAAGGGTCGCCCGGTCGAACTGCATACGACGGTGAAGGAAGATACGGATGGAGCTTCGCTTGTCACCAAGTCTGCGGAGGTGTCTACTTCTTCCGGTTTAGATGACTTCTCGGTACGTTTGTGCTAGGGTCTCGCCATAAATTGGCTGACTTTGAAATGCAGGACATTCCCCTTCTCAGCAATAATGAATTGCTCGAAGAACTGGCGGCTGCGTGAGCTGCCTTCGTTGATCGACATCATGTTGGAGTATTGTATCGACGGAGAGTTTCTGCGCATGATATCTATCTTGACCATATATTGTCTGTATCTCACTTGTAATCATTAGTATCAGGATAATGTCGTCATATTTGGTTCAGTGATCAGCGAAACCCCTATTTGTTGGGCGCGGAAATAATGTGCTCGGTGATTTCGGCTGTACTATCGCCAATTCAACCTCACACCCATCAATCGCTGGCGAAGCAAGTGCACTGCGATATCAGGTACCATCGTGCACGCTGCGCTGGATGACGGTAATATAAGTATCCAGCTTCGTGCGTTTGTACGTTCAACAACTGTCCTCCACGATGTGGCCGCTCTCATCGACACCCTTCCCCGTGCTTTCTCCTAAAGATGTCGGGACTCCTACGGATACCGCGAGCGACGCCTCGAATGTCAAGACCTACGACTACATCATTGTTGGAGGTAAGTACCGTCTGTCTACCAATGCATCCTTTCGGCAGCGATTCACATGTTCTTGCGGGATAGGTGGTACCGCAGGATGCGTTCTGGCATCTCGGCTCAGTGAAGACCGCAACCTAAAGATTCTACTCATCGAACGTGGTGCCGCCGAAGACACCTGGACCTCGAAGGTGCCCATGATGTCTGCCGACACCTTCCGCGCCGGCGGACCTGCGCGACGTTGGTTCTCACAGCCACTCGTTGAAGCCAATGACCGATGCTTGGAAGTCGTGCATGGCGAAGGGCTTGGTGGCACCTCACTGGTCAATGGGATGCTTTACACCCGAGGTGCGCGGGCTTTGATGGGGGATGTAGTGCGTGCTCTGATCCGGCTGATGTAGGTGCGCCCGGAGATTATGAGCGCTGGGCACAGCAGGGCAACCCAGGTTGGAGCTACAAAGACATCGAGCACCTCTTCCGCAAGTCCGAGAGGACATTGAGCCAACCACCCTCGGACTTCCGTGGCAAACAAGGTGCGCAGGCTAGCGCACCGTAGGGTCATGACAGTAACACTCATCTCGCATTCCAGGTCCATGGCAGAATCAGACGCATCTCGACATACCGCATAGACCAGTTCAACTGTATGTACTGTACTCCATCGGTCATTTTAGAGGCTGACATACCGTAGGCTGGCTCAAGCGACACAGAACATCGGATTCCCTGCCGTCCCTGATCTCAACTCTCCACATGCTCCAGCAGCAGGCTACGCGACGCTTGACATCTGCGTAGACGAAAACTCGTACCGGTCATCGACATTTCGCGCTTTCCTGCCTCCACACTTAGCTTATGAGCGCAGAGACCGGCTCAAGGTCTGTACCAATGCACTGGTCACTCGACTGGAGATCTCGACGAGTGATGGCGCTTTGCGGGCCACGGGGGTATACTTCGAAGCTGTTGACCCACGCTACGCTGACTGCAAAGTACTCGCTCGAGCGTCACGAGAAGTCATCCTTTGCGGCGGAGCGCTTTCGAATCCACAGCTTCTTATGCTCAGGTGAACGATGCGCCCATGATGTTATGATGCTTTGCTCACCGATGGGTCGTCCGCAGCGGGATCGGTCCACAGCATCATCTTGTCGAGAAAGGCATCCCTGTCGTGAAGGACCTGCCTGGCGTTGGCGCCCATCTGGTTCGTGTTTCTAACTGTGAAAGAGTACTTCTTCTCATGATCCCACCAGCAAGATCATATGGGTCTTCCAGTCATGTGGGAGGTCCCAGTCGAGGATTCGATACAACGCTTGATCGCTAGTCCGATGTTCGCCATGAAAGAACTCCTCCGATACATCCTCACTGGACGCGGAGCATTCTCTCAGTCCTTCCTCCAAACCTCTCTCTTCGTGCCCAGCAAGCTGCTCAACGACAGATCAGAGGTCTCGACCGACAGTGGGCCGGCGCTGGACGCGACCGCGCCAGAAAACGTGCCAGACATAGAGGTTCGTTAGATGCTGTTCTCTATATGAATGGCAACTCATACCCATACGGAAGATCATGCCCGTTGCCTACAACTGTAACGATGTGGAGATCGAAGGAAAAGGTGTCCTATCCCTGATGGCTGCCCTTCTGCAACCCAAATCCACTGGGCATGTACGCCTTACGAACCGGAATCCCCGCGCGCGTCCGGAGGTCGACTTCGGCTATTTGACTGATCCATCCGACTACGAGGTCTTGAGGAAGGCGATCAAGCTTTGCCTGCGCCTTGGCGAAGAGCTGCGTCGGCTCGGGTACGCGATGAAGGATCTAGCAGTGCCCGTGAGCGAGACCGACGCGGACTTGGATGTCTTCGTGCGCGAACATCTACGCACATCCTATCATTATACCAGCACATGTCGCATGGGCCCCGCTGGCGACCAAGCCGGGCTTCCCGTCGTGGACGCACAGTTACGCGTGCATGGCATCGAAGGCTTGCGCATCGCTGATTGCTCAATCTTTCCTGATGTCCCCGCAACGCACACTATGGCGCCGGCTGTTCTTGTAGCGGAGAAATGCGCCGAACTGATCGCCTCCACCCGTCTTTGAGTACATGATACAGGCTAGCACTGCTCTACGATACGAGAACATGATTCATTC
>UWZB01000007.1:60706-105794 GCA_900536885.1 Peniophora sp. CBMAI 1063
ATTGGCGATCACAACTAGCGGCCGAGTGTGCACGTCGCCAGGTTCGGCGTCTCTAGCGCTCATGTTTTGTTCAGCCTTGCCACACGCAGAGGCATGCGCGGATTCAAGCGTTTCTCGCCCTTCACGCTTGGGGTGATTGTCTGAGCAAAACGCCACTCTATTTCGTGGTCCAGAGGGAGCGAGAACCGGAAGGCCGGGATCAAAGTGGCCAGCATAGTTTCTGTGGGGTGCAACATTTAGCTACCTGTGGGCGTAGAATCCTAGTACTACTCACTGATTGCAACCAAGGCGAAGTTCAGCCCTCTGTATCCCGCGCACAATATGAGTGATCTTGTCAAGTGCATTGAGAGAGCAGACTCACATGCATGATTTTGGCCCCGCGAAAAATGTCAACCTGGTTTATGACGATGTCAGAAGGAGATTCCACGAAGAAGCCTAGACGAGCTTACTGGTTGGCAAAGACGCCAGGCACCTTCGCATGTATCACGCTTGCAGGGAGCGGGGCAAGCCAACGTTCCGGCTTCCATACATGCGCATCGTCTCCCCAGATTTGCTCGTCAGTGTTGACGCCGTGTATATTGACGAAGATCTCGGTATCCGCAGGGATGTGCAGGCTTGTGCCGTCCGAATTCGATACGATAGCCGCGTCCAGTGACCTGCCAAGGCGTAAGCTACGCGGTCTAAAACGATAGTCGGAGAGGCCATACCGACGAGGTCGAAACGGTACCGGCGCAAAAAGACGCAAAGTCTCTTTGCATATCGCATCAAGAAATGGCAGCGCCATGAGCGAGTCGTATTTGATCCCACTGTCCTCGCCATCCGGCTCTAGACGCGACGCGGCGAGCGCCTCCGAAAGCTCCTCGCGAAGTCGGTCTTGTGCATCCGGATAGAGCGCGAAGAGATGAAGAATCCTTGATAGCACCGTACTCGTGGTCTCTGTACCACCAAATACGACAGAGGTGATCTGCGATATCATCTCCTCCTCAGTGACACGAGCCTCGCCGTTCTCGTCGAGGAGAACATCGAGCAACACCGGACTTCGGCTCTCGTCATCTCGTCCGGCGCCGGCGGCGATGTTGGCTTTGAATGCAATCCCACGAGCATCCCAGATAGCACGACCCTCGGTGTAATAAGTCTTCTTTATGTGGAGGAGGTCGCGTAGCGGTGCAAATACCGCAGACAAGGCGTGGCCGGCAGCACGAAGGAACCAAGGCGATAATTGGCTGGCACCGCTCAAAATGAACAATCGGAGTATCGGGCCGATGACGGCCACAACCGGTCTTTCGTCCACGGTGAGTTCACTCCGGACTATGATGTCGTTCTCTGGCAGACGTACATGATCTCCTTCAACGCGCGGACATATGCACTCCCATCTCCTTCCAGAGCATGGAATGTGTGACCAAAAGCCGCCTGCCCTATGAATTCGAGAGAGCTGCGACCAAACCACTCGGCGACGTCCACTTCGCCATCAGCCTCTGCCTCCAGGGTTTCACGCAGCTGACAAGATATGCGACTCAGTACCGGCATGACATTTCTCATTTGCGCATGTGAGAACGCTGGATTGAGCATCTTGCGTTGGCGTCGATGTGGCGAACCGTTCGATCCCACCAAACCCGGACCAAATAGCCATCTTTGCGCTCTATTCGCAGGCGATTCAGCAAACTCCGCTGCCCCTAGGACGGGATTGCTTACTCAATTGAACCGGCAACATCGATAGAAGGAAAGTTGTTGGGATCCTTCACGAGCATATGAGCCAAAACTTGCGGGTCTGATATTAGTAGCGATACATCCTGGTGCGGACGGCATTCTTAGCTCGCACTGTATCGCCGTAAGGTGGAGAAAGCCTACGCCGAAGAGTCCGTGAATCTTGACAACGCCGCCATACATCGACAAAGATTCATAGAAGGACAGCCCGCCATGCGCGTCGAAGAGCTCGACGAGATTGCCAGTGAAGAGGGAGTGGCGCTGAGGACCGGGGACGTTACTGAGTGTCTTGCGCTTTGCATGATGTTTGACAACCCCCTTCGCAATATTCACCGACAACAGGGTTATGGCCAGTACGGCGAATGCTCGAGCGACAAGCCTGATACAAGTCAGGACAACGTCCAGCATCATGGCCACAATCCCCTTTCGCCACAGATTATACCATTAAGTATATGTGAGCGACGCTAAGTAAGGCCGGCGCATTCCCATCCGAACGGTGACAGGTGGTATGGAAGGTCGATTCAAATTCTGATATGTCCTCGATCGCTGATACCAACACCAACTCAAGATCACAGCTGGCGAAGATCCCGCCACGTCGTTTGCAACGTGCCATCGCAGCCCCACCTCGACAGTTGCGTTCGCACCGCATACATATTTTGACTTATACAACTGGTAATCCGGGTACCGTGCCGTCACAGTCTGTTAAAGTGCTCTCCTCATATCGGCCCGGCCTCAACCGAGGGCTGCATCGGGATGAAGGTGCGTACGTACTTATCCGGCCCCCCTCGCTCTTTAGCCGTTTAGCATCGTGCCTATATGTCAATGCAGAGTTTCATTGACATCCGGAATGTAGATCTCATTGCCCGGACGCGCATAACTCCTTCCGATCACGGCAGGCTTAGGGACAGCCGTGCCTCCTTGCATGGAGATGGCACAGTAGGGCACGTCCATTCTCCGCGCTCGCGCGCGCATAACTCGCGTCGTTCCGGCTGCTGGTGCTCGGAGATAGCATTACTGACAAACGCTTAGTCCGAGGGCATAGATATAGTCAAGGCGAGCCGCCTTTGGAAATCGGACTACCTCGGCGATCTCAACATGCCGCGCGACTTTCACTTGGATGATCGGCTCGCGCTCGACCAAGGCCTTCTCCATCTCGATTCCGAGCAGCTCGCTTTCCTGCAGAAGACTATCGGGATACAGGACGAAGACGCTCTGAGGGAGCATATCTTTTCCGTGCAAGCAGAGGCGTACGATGTCTTCCCCTACAGTTCTATTCGCTCTTTCACCTTCCTTGGGTACGTCTAAGAGCTTGTCAAGAAGTAATCCAAGCTTATGAGTGTGATGCAGACTTGGAATCTCACGCAACCCTGCATGGCCTGAGATCTTGAGGATCCTACATACGCGACCCAATGCGCTCCTTCTTGATGTCGGGTGCTGCTGTAAGTACTTCGCTTCCTCTGTGGTGATAGGTTACGAGACAACCATTCAGTTGGTACGGACACTCGCAAGGCCGTTTCCGACGGCTGGCCGGCAAGGTCAGTGATAGCCACGGACATCATAGCTGGTGAGTCTCATTGTCACCCCTGCATGTCCCACGCTTAACACGGCGACAGAGTTCTGGGATCTTGGTCGCAAGCTCTTCCGCGCGGATTCTGGCGACGAAGTGGTCGAAGACATCCGGTACATCCAAGGCGACATCCTTGATTCTTCCTACCTCGCTACCGCACCGCCGGCTCCGACACATGAATGTTCCGCCCAAACGGACGTGGACACGCGCAAGATCACCACACTCACCGAGTTGCAACATGGAGTGTCAGCTATACACCTGTCGGCGATCTTCCATCTCTTTCCCGAATCAGCTCAGGTCTATCTTGCTAGGGCGCTCGCGGGCCTTCTCGCGCCACATCGCGGCGCGTGCATCTTCGGCTGGTCCGTCGCTTCCACCAGTTCACAGGCCGAGCTTGTCTGCGTTCAAAGCGGGGTATCACATCCTCGTCTTTGGCTGCACTCGCCTGGATCGTGGAAAGATCTCTGGGAGGATGTGTTTGGGGAGACTCAAGTGGAAGTACGGGCGGAAGTTCGGGACTTTGAGAATGACGTTGGCGTTCTTCTTGAGAATGGCGATAGGCCAAGGATGCTAGTTTGGAGCGTCACAAGGATATAGCTTTAGCACATATAGTGTAGAAGTAGTGATACTATAGCATATGGGTACCCGTTGTGGCGAATGGTCGGAATAGAATGAAGTGCATCGCTGCAATGAAGCGCCCTTTCTTAGAACGCCCCGGATGGCACACTATCGACCTGCAAGACTTCGACAGCCAAGGGCATCCTCGGGTTGACGCTCATCTCGCCTCGAACACCCGGCACGACGATTGGGCCGAAGCGCCACTCCAACTTACGTTCCTGAGGGAGAGAGAATCGGAAGGCCGGCAGTATCGTTGCAAGTATCGACTCTGCGGATGGAAAGAATCAGCGAAGACACACATGCACACTACGCGTCGCACGTACTCATTTCGAGGACAGAGAAAGTGAACCCACTACGCGCAATAATTCAGCCAAAATACACACTACCACCCCCGCCAGAGTTAGAGGTACTTACATGCATCCCTTCGGTCCTGCGCCAAAAGTCATGCTGCCGGACGTTTCTAGTCAGCGTCGAGCCGTTAGCGGACCGTTACGAGACTTACGCGCCACCCCAGACTCCCGGTATTTTGGTTTGCGAGACGCTCTGCGGCAGCGGCTTCAACCAGCGCTCGGGCTTCCACTCATGTGCGTCGGGGCCCCAGATGCTTTCGTCCGTGTTGAGAGAATGGATGTTCACTAAGATCTCGGTATGCGCGGGAATGTGCACACTCGTCCCGTCCGTAAGGGTGACGATGTGACTTCTCAAGGATCTATGCGGGGATCCTGGTCAAAACGCGTTCTCAAGAAGTACACCAGTTGACGTACCGGCGATTGCGGAAGGGCAGCGGGGCGAAGAGGCGCAACGTTTCACGACAAACGGCGTCCAAGAAAGGAAGTTTCATGAGCGCATCATAAGCCAAGCCGTCAATGTTGCCTTCGCCTATCGACGCAGACTGCGCACGAACGATCTCTTGACGCAACTTGTCTTGCACGTTCGGCTGCAACGTCAAAAGATGCAAAATACGTGAAAGGGCGGTACTCGTCGTATCGGTACCGGCTACAAGAGTAGTAGTTGCATGTCCAGAAAGCAGTTCGTCCGGTACGCGGTCTTCACCGCTGGCATCGACTGAACCGAAAGTTCATCAGTACACGCGCAAAGGGGTCAAAAACTGAGAGGAACGCACGTAAGACGCTCAAGAGCTGTTGACCGTCATCCAATCCATCCTTGCGCGCTTTCTTTCGTGCCTCCCAGATGGCGTGCGATTCCCTTCGCAACGTGTGAATGACGTCCACCATACGCCTGTATGCTGGGGATACCAGAGCCGCGGAGCTGCCCAAGAAACGCAGCAGGCTAGGCGGCAGACCTCCTGCGCCGTTCATAACGAAGAATGGAACCATTGTGCCCAGCTCCATGAATGTCGGTCTGAAAAAGGGGGTGAGTATACGCGAGCGACAGATCTTAAGCAGGGTCTCACGCGATCGCTTTCACAGCTTGAGCATACGCATCTCCTTCCCCTTGAAACGCATGGAAGGAATGCCCAAGCCCCGCACGCGCAATCATCTCCAATCCTGCTCTTGAGAACCACTCCGCGATGTCAATCTCGCGTTCCCGTGCACCACCGCTTAGCACATCCTTTGCAATCGCATCGCGCAGCTCACGCGAGATCTCATGCACAAGAGGCGTCAGCTTGCGGATGTTGGTGGGCGAGAAGGAAGGGTTGAGTAGTTTGCGTTGCTGTCGGTGCGGCGGGCCGTTATGTGCGAGAAGACCAGGGCCGAGGAGTCTGGATACAAGCATGAGTGCGCGATGCAGGACCCGACACGTGCGTACGTACCCGAGTATCGCCGACCAGTCGATAGCAGGATAATTGGCTATATCCTGGATGAGGATCTGCGTGAGGGCGCGTGGGTCAGATACCGCGAGCGACACATCCTGTGACATTCGTCAGCGACTGTCTCGCCCTATTCGCAGATGAGCAACGTACCCCAAAGAGCCCATGAATCTTGACGACGCCCCCGTACTGTCTCAGAGAACCGTATAGCGCTCCACTGGGATCGTAGAGCTTTTTCAAGTTCCCTGTCATAAATGAGGTGTGCGGAGGGCCTGGGATAGAGCGAAGCACGCGATACTTTGTGCGACGAGAGAGCGCGCCTCGGGCGATATGTAGCGAGAGCGAGGATAGCGCTAACACGGCGACTATCTCTACAGACAGTTTGACGAGTTGAAGCAGAAGTGTGACCGTAGGCATGGTGGAGTTTTGGAGCACGACTCTCTGGTTGTTCGTACAACATACTGATGGAAGTTCAGTCCGGTAAGAGCTCCGGCGTCAAATGTCAGCTTGAAGACGAGTGACGAGCTGCATAGGAAATTATCGCGGTGTTGTTATCCATTCAGTGTGTACCCGGAGATACATCCGCGGTACTATACCCGTAAGGCAAACGTATCGCTCTCACTCTCCAATTCACAGGCAGGGATCTGCTGGTAGCTTTCCTCGGCGCGTTCGACGGTGATTTGTCCTCTTGCGAATGGTTCAACGTGGGTTAGGAAACAAGCTGGCTGCCCGCCGCCTTGAACGAGTGACAGCTCTATGAGGGTATACATGGAGAGGTCAACGATATACACTTTGCACCACGCGAAAGAAGGCGCTTTGCGGCAGATGGACGTTGAGAAGAAGCCGCCTTCCGATATCCGGGCCGGAGGTCTGTGTCGCGATCAAGTGAGCTTTGTCTCCCACATCCATTCACTCGCGTCTCGTTTTGGTTCTGCTTTCTGTACTTGCACCTGCGCTCTCTTCTCTAGGCTGCCCCGATACACAAATGGAGGAAGAGGAAGAGGAGGAAGAGTGGGATGAGGATGACGGAATGGACGACGACGACGACGAAGGGTCTGAGGACGACGAGGACCTACAGGCCTTTGCGCAGGGCATGACGGCGAATATTCTTGCCCAGATCAATAACATCAACGCTACCACCCAACCAGCGCCCGTCGCTGCTGCTTCTGCGCCCGAACCTGCGTTAGCGCCCGTGATTGGCGCCCACGTTCAGCCGCCGCCGATGCCGCCGCTCGACGAGCCGATGCCCGATTTTGGTGCCGACGAGCTCATGTTCGCAGAGTCGCCGCCTCGTGCGGAGACGCCACGGCCCATAGCATCGAAGAAAATTCTAGCAGCGCTCTCGACTGCACGCGGCCTGCTTGCGCTCGCAGCTCGCAACAGTTTGATTAAATCAATGTTGTCGAATTTAATCATTCCTGGAAGCGACGGCGCGAATGTCCATGACACGCTGCAAGGCCTAAGCGAACAGGGGCATGTGCCGAAGGATGTCGCACGGATGCTACACCCACTTCTCATGGCGCTGGCTACTTCTGAATTGCTCTTCCCGCCTAAACGGGCACCCCAAAGACCAGTTGCTCACCCGGCGCCCATCGCGCCTACGCCCACGCGTACGCCTGGGTCTGCCATCGAAAGTACGGCAAATCTGGTCACGATGCCCGCGGCTCCTCGGCCCTCAACACACACAACGACGTCAAATGCCCCAGTATCCGCTTCAGGACCCGCGCCATATGCCTTACACACTCAATTGCATCTTGCATGTAACGCTATAATCGGCTCACTCGAAGCAGCAGCTGCTCAACCATTCAATCCGGCTCTCATCGCTCAACTCCAGTATCCACTGTATCATGCCTTCCTCTTTGCCGCCACTGCACCTGCCACACCATCGCTTCGCGAGCTCGCAGCTTTGATACAGCTCACGGGTGTACTGGCTCAGGTCCCCATTGGAGGCGCACCCATACCACCGTATGCACCTCCTCCGGGCACAATGTGGACGCCACCACCTCCGCCACCGCTCAGCGATCTCGCAACGGCCGTATTTGGGTGTGGCACATCCACATGCGGACGGGTGTTCTCAAAGCTTTCGTCACTCAGAGTGCATGAAACGAGAGTGCATCAGCCTCGTGCGCCCCATGTCTGCGTAACATGCCAGGCATCATTCGACTCGCCGGGTCGGTTGTCCGCACATTCGCGCAGACACATGGCGTCGCCCGCCTGGCGCTGCGACGCGTGCGGGCGCATCTTGCCTCTGCGCACCCTGATTGACGCTCATCGTGCACACGGGGCCGGCACACCTTGTGCAGCGGTTCCTATGACGGAGCTGCCCCGTGCTCCGGCAGACGATGCGCGCGAAGTCGCAGCCGACGAATTACGGGCCGCAACAGGCGCAGTTGCCCGATTGCTTGGGCCCCTTCGTACCTTCATATCCCGGCACGTCCCCGCGCTCGCCATGGCTGTCGCATCCTCCCCATCTTCGCCTCTGGCGAATGTGACTGCAAAAGCTCAGGCTTTGGTGGAGGAGGGCAAGGACGTGAAGGATGTGGGGCAGGGAGTATGGGCAGCTTGCACGCCTCCGGGGATGAGCGCCGAGCAAAATAAGCTGGTGGGCGAGGCGCTTATGGGAGCTATGGGAGCCGTGTGGAGGGAGAGTGAGGTGGCAGCGAGGAGGGAGGGACAGGAGGATGCGGCGATCGAGGAGGCGCTCGGAGCCACTGGCTGAGGGAGGCGATAGGCACGCCAGAGCGGACACTGGTCCGCTGGCAGCCGAATCTCCTTCGGAGACGCGAGCACCAGTCCTCGCATGCAGACGCCGCGCGAAAAGGCCGAAGAGTCAGTGGGGGGTGACTCCCTCCCTGAGCGACCACACGATCACACTTGCTACGCACAGAAAGCATGGGATAGCCGACGGTGGCAAGCGCAGGAGGCAATGCCTTCTAGAGAGGGGCATCGGGAGGTCGCTCGGCACGAGCTTTCGCATTCCTGTGAGGATACTGCAGTCATCGCGCCAGTTCCAGGCGAACTCTGTCCGTTTGGCAAGAGTGTTACTCTCCCAATGCTGTAGGAGAATCACGGCTTGTAGCGATGACGTAGGGTTAAGAACGGTGTAGGCTTATGAATCTCTTTGGGGCATATAAAGCTTCATGCCCAGCATACGCACAGGCTGTAATCAAACCCCAGACCTGACCTGAAGCCCATTCGCAACGATGTCCATGTTCATCTTGATCCTCGAGTTAGCCTTCGCACCCGCCTTACTCGCGCTAGCCTTCCTGCTATTCAATGTCGTACGGGGCATTTTCGCTCGTGTCACGAAGTATGCCATGCTACGCAAGGTGAACGGACCCGGCAACCAGTCGTTCGTCGCGGGGAATCTCCAAGATCTTTACAGCCATGGTGGGCTCGCCCATCTCGAGGCGCTTTCCCAATACGGGAGGGTTGTTAAGGTCCATGGACTGTTTGGAGTACGTTCTACCTATTTGGCCGTTATTCTGCCGCTCACAATTGATATGACAGGACACGCTCCTCTCCATTTCCGATCCTCGCAGCCTGACACATGTCCTCATCAACAGCGCACAGAACTTCCAATCGATTGATACCTCCGGTACTCTTGAGTATGTACTCTTCGCAACGTCGTCTGCATTGCCCTTGAGGACTTACGATACCTCTAGTATGCACAAGTACTTCACCGGCCGCGGACTTCTCTCGACGACAGGCCCCGAGCATCGCCGACAGCGCAAGCTTCTTAATCCCGTCTTTTCGCACGCTCACATGCGACGCGTATCCCCGCTCATGCGCGATATAGCACGCCAACTGAAGGAGTTGATCGTCAGTGAGGTCGAGAAGGGTGCTGGTGACAGCAAACCGCGCGTATGCGAGCTGGACTGCGCGGAGTATCTGGGTCGCGCCGCATTAGAGTATATCGCGCAGGTTGGCTTCGGCCATACCTTCCACGCTATGGAGGGCGGCGCGGATAAGTATGTGCACGCCATCAAGGACCTCATGTACGTGAAGCGCCAAATTCCATCTGGCGTGTGCGCTCATGTATTTCCGCCACAAAGCCCAAATCAATCCGCGCTTGGCGCGTACATTCCCATCTTTGTGCTGAGTGGCGCGTCGCGTCTACCCCCAAAGATGCTGCGTCTCCTAGGCAATCTGGCATCCCTGTTTTCTTCGGCAATCCGGCACATCATGCTTAATAGGGATGTCATGCATGACGAGATGCGTGCGATTTGGAAAGCGCGCAAGGCTGCGCGTGTGGACGGGGATCAGGAAGAGCTATTGGGCGCCTTGCGTGAGTACAGCAGTAGCTGAATGGCCACAAAGTGCAAGAACGTTGATGAGATGTGTAGTCGAAGCCAACGAAGAAGGACAGGTCTCCGATGAAGAAATGTCTGATCAGGTGAGCGTTTCTCGTGTAGTACTCCGACATCGCGCATGCAGCATAGGGTTCATATCCTCAATCTACAACAGGCTTCAACACTCCTACTCGCAGGAGCGGAGACGTCGAGTACAGCTTTATGTCGCATCCTGCACCTTCTTGCGCTACATCCGGATATCCAAGATCGACTTCGCCAGGAGATGGTACAGGCGCGGGCTTCTGTTACTGATGGAAGCGATCAGCTGGACTATGATGCACTCATGGCGCTACCATTTCTTGATGCGGTATGCAAGGAGACACTCCGCGTCTTTGCGCCCGCTCCGCTCCGCAATCGCAGGTACGATACTGATCTATCCGGCCGACATCACGGTGACTTATGCCAACTCATATATCGGCGTAGGTGCATCAAGGAGAACACCATCCCGTTCTCAGACGGCAGAAGTGTGCGTGTTCCATCCGGCACTGAGATTCTGGTCAACGTGCACGGGATGAATACCGATACCGAGCTTTGGGGGCCTGACGCCAAGACCTGGAAGCCCGAGCGCTGGCTGAAACGGGACTCGCAGTCTGCGGACGCGCCAGGCGTGTATGCTAACATGTGAGCTCTACCTCTTCTTTCATCAGGACACGATAGTTGACCTCCTTTTGCCTTTAGGTTAACATTCCTGGCGGGTCCTAAGTCTTGCATGTAAGCCTTCTCTCCGCGACGCTCAGGTCTATTGCTGATGGCGAAACTTGAACAGAGGCATGAACTTTTCGATCCTCGAAATAAGTGCGCAGCAGTCCGCGTCTTGCTCCACCGGTACTAATGAGATATCTTTTCCAGAGATTGTGATTTCAACTCTCATTACATCCATGGCGTTCAAGCCGCCGTCAAGTCTGGAGATCCAGTGGCGATTCGGTGAAACGATTACTCCAGGCGTCAAGGGCGAGAAGAGCGTGGAACCGAAAATGCCGCTACGTGTAGAGCTCTTGTGAGGGTCGGATTACCTGCTTCATCTTCAATTGTGGACTATATGAGCTCGTATAGCTTGTAACTGCCATGAGTTACGCTCGTACCGCTCACCCACGAAAAAGTCACATGATCGCGACACAGAGTTTGCGTGGTCCCACGTTTTGCGTGTGCGACCCACGCCGGCTCCGAGCTCGTCAGGCGGTTGTTCTTGACGTCCATCTTCGGGTATTGGCTTGACTCAGTTGGGCTACCTCGCCAAAACGCTCTGATAACGCGTCGCTTCTACGATGACTTGTGAGGAAAGCCTATGGACTTTGGGGAGACATCGGACTCGTGTTTGATGTATGTGCCACCGATTGTTGTCTAGCGCAGGGCATGTGCCGTCTGGGTCGTTGAGAGCCATACAATCCACGTCAACGAGGAGCGCTGCATGCACCTGCAGGTGTATAAAGGTCTCCCGACGTCTTTAACGAGGAGACTGCCATCTACCCCGTCCAGACGACCCGCCGCTCAGAGCAACCGGCGGCATCGAACCAGCATGCGGCTTCTTATCCTCAGCTTAGAGCTTCTACTAGCACCTTTCGGGGTACTTCTGGTAGCGCTCATATTCAACGTGATACGAGGTACTCTTTCTCGCCTCGCGAAGCATGCCATGCTACGTGCAGTGCCAGGCCCACCTCGGAAGTCGTTTCTGACCGGGGATCTCCATGACCTCTACGGGGTCGATGGTCTTCCCCATCTAGAGGCATTGTCTCTTTACGGCGGCATAGCAAAGGTTCATGGGCTATTCGGGGTGACGGCATCTCTTAAGTTAAGAGACAGGAGTCAACTGGCTGACATGTTTCACTAGGACGTTCTTCTTACCGTATCCGACCCCCGTGCACTTGCCCATATCCTCGTCAACGACGTACAGAAATTTCCGGCCCTCGACGTGTCGGGAACCTATGAGTAAGTGTCAAATCACCTCTTCCATTGTCTCTTTTACTCAAATGCTATGCAGTATGCATCGTTACCTCATGGGGCCAGGGCTCCTCGCGACGAATGGTTCTGCACACCGCCGTCAGCGCAAGATTCTCAATCCCGCGTTCTCAATCTCGCAAATTCGGGGCCTGGCACCGCTAATGCGCGAGATCTCTGTGCAACTGCGCGACTTGATCATCGACGACGTAACCTCCGGTGTTCAAGTTGGGTCTCAGGAATCGAAGCTGCAGGAGATAGACATCGCGGAGTGGCTTGGACGCGCGGCTTTAGACTTCGTGGGGCGATGCGGCTTCGGACATGATTTTCATGCGCTGCAAGGAGATGCAGATACATATGTACACGCCGTCAAGGACATGATGTACGTGGTTCCTTGCCTGTATTTCGTCACCACTCATCTCATATCACTGCCACATAGCCCGACCATTGCCAGTCTTGGTTCCATGATCACCCTCTTTGTTGTGAGCGGTGGCTCACGCTTGCCGCCACGCCTGCTGCGCTTTATGGGACAAACGGCGTCAATCATCTCGCCGTCCCTCAGTCATTTGATGCACATCGTAGACTCTATGTGGGGTGAGATGGATGCTATCTGGCAGGCGCATAAGGCTACCCATAAAGAGGGTAGGGAAGACATGCAAGCCGTCTTACTGGACGTACTACGTGCGAAATACTTTCGCGCCTATCACGTTGAGTGAAATGCTTACACTTTCTGCCACGCACAGTCGACGCCAAGGAAGGCAGCGTCTCCGATAGCGAGGCCATAGGTCAGTGTACGACCCTAGTAATGGCGGGGGCAGAGACAACGAGCACGGCCTTATGTCGCATTCTTCTTCTCCTTTCGGAGCATGTCTCCGTGCAGGACAGGCTTCGCAAGGAGATCACCCAGGCACTTTCTGAAGAAGGAGAGGATGGCAATGGTTTGGGCTACGACGCGCTCATGGCTCTCCCACTTCTCGATGCAGTCTGCAAGGAGACTTTGCGCGTATTTGCCCCGGCACCACTGCGTAATCGCCGGTACTCAACACACCTTGTCACATCCTGTTCCTTAGTTTGCTGACACAACGCGTGGCCTAGATGCATTGCAGAAAGCGTTGTCCCTTTCGCAGACGGCTCTACCGTTCACATCCCAGCCGGCACTGAGGTCTTGATCAACATTCACGGAGTCAACACTAACAAGGACATATGGGGAGCTGATGCGAAGGTGTGGAGGCCCGAACGTTGGCTGGAGCCCTTGCCGCAATCCGTAGCAGACGCGAATATGCCAGGCCTCTATGCAAATATGTAAGCACAATTTCATGACTCTGTTGCCATCATCACTAATATGTTGGCTCACGAAGGCTTACCTTCTTGGCTGGTCCTAAGGGTTGCATGTATGTTCTCTCATGTCGCACACGAGAGGATTGCGCTGATACCTGAGCAGAGGGCTCAACTTCTCGCTCCTCGAGATGAGTACGTACCATACGCTTTGCTAGCCTACGCGCCAAGCTCACACGAATATATGTAGAAACCGTTCTTGCAACGCTTATTCCATTGCTAGAGTTCCGTTCGCCCACAGAGCTTGAGATCAAATGGCGTTTCGGGCAGACAGTCACGCCGAGTGTGAAGGGTGACAAGGGCTTGAACCCTAGGATGCCCCTACAGATCCAAGTCATATGATTCCAGTCCTTGCTACAGCCCTTAAAACATACGTACCGACTGCATCGCTCTACATAACACCTTCAGGTCCGACTGAGACACGTACGTAGTGCCGAGATACCAGACCAGAGGAACTCACATGATCGCGAAGAAGAGTTCGCACGCATCGCTCCAAGGGCGCGGCCGCCGGCGCCGCGCCTGTCCTCGTCGTTGTTCTTGTTCAGGACGTCGACGGTCGACCACAGTCGACCAGTACAAGACACCAGTGCGGTTATTACCAATCCTCAAAGCGCGCCGATTGCCCTCAAAGTCCGAAATATTCAATACACTCTCTTCGCCTCTTCAGGCTCGTTCCTCAATCGCTGAAGCGCTGATCGGTGATCAGCGCCCTTTCTGTCATGCACGCAGCACGCGCGGAAGGCCCCTGCCCGAAGCGGCATGTAAACACCGCTCATCTCCTAGATCTTCGAAGAGTTCGCGCGTGCGTTTCCCATAGTACCGGCGGAAGGCTCACCTGTATCTCAGTTATCTGACAGTGACCGTGTAGGCTGTAGCGCACACATACCTGTCCGTACAAGCTGTGTATATCCCTGCTGTCACATTTTCTTTCCACGCCTCCCCTGAAACGATGTTCGATGAGTATTCTCAGGTGTTCTCACCACAGCGCTATTGCTTCCAGTGGCCATCGATGATCATCTTCGACGCCATGAAGGCTGTTGAGAATGCCTAGCGTGATGGAAATATCGATTGTGAGTCCGATGACTCTACCGACACCTATCCGTAATTAGTACTTAAATCTGAAGGCCTTCTAAACGTAGACCTTCGATATTGTCACTCCCATCACCTGCCACTCTGATACGCAAACGTCCAGTAGCATCAGTCGGCCGCGTCTCATCTGGGCATGCATGTCCTTATCTTGATCATCGAGCTCCTTCTGGCGCCCGTTGCATTAGCTTTGGCTGCTCTACTGGTCAACATCGTCCGGGGAGTCCTGTCTCGTATCGCCAAGCATGCAGCGCTACGCTCCATTCAAGGGCCACCGCGCACGTCCCTTTTAGCCGGAAACCTACACGAGCTCTACGACGTCGGCGGCCTCCCGCACCTCGAAGCACTGACCGATTATGGGGGTGTCGCGAAGGTTCATGGCCTGTTTGGAGTACGTGCGAATCACGTTGCTCGAAGCCACTAGGCTGACCGGAGATATCAGGACGTGCTGTTGGCAATCTCAGATCCGCTTGCGCTGACACACATCCTGGTCACTGACGTCCATGACTTCCCTGCTCTGGACTTGTCAGGGACTCTCGAGTAAGTCCACCTTATGATTATGCACGAGTTCGTACCAGTCCGGCACTGACCGCACCTGTTGCAGTATCAACTATTTCCTCTTGGGCCCCGGGCTCCTCTCAACGAATGGTCCCGAACATCGCCGCCAGCGCAAGCTTATGAACGCCCTCTTTTCGCATGCACGCATGCGGGATCTTATGCCGTTGATGCTTGAGATATCGGGCCAGCTACGAGACTCCATTCTCAGTGGAATGACTGGGGATGAAGCGAAACTTCCGCGCGGTCTTGACATCGACATGGCCGAAGAACTAGGGCGCGCTGCGCTTGAGTTCATAGGGAGGGCAGGACTTGGACATACATTTCACGCGTTCGAGGGGACCGGAGATAAGTATGTTCATGCCGTCAAAGACCTCATGTGCGGACGATCCATCTTTGACTTTATGAAGCCTGTGCTAAGTTGTGATGGCTTCTTGTAGCCCTACTTTCGCTGTCCTAGGCCCGTTCGTGCCCCTTTTCGTCATGAGCGGTGCTTCCCGTCTGCCTCCAAGCTTACTTCGCGTGATGGGCAAAGCGACCTCACTCATCGTGCCACCTCTTCGTCATCTACTGCAACTCGTGGATCTGATGAACGATGAGATGGGCGCCATCTGCGAGGCGCTCAAGATCTCGCACAAGGAAGGCCCACATGAAGCGATAATGAGTGCTCTCGGTGCGTCTGGAGACTGGATCAGCGTCGCTTCCCCTGATATATGAAGTTTAGTCGAGGCAAACGAAGAAGGACAAATATCAGATGAAGAGCTGACGGCGCAAGTACGTGCTATAATACGCGTCAGCGGCGCTAACACTAATGATACTTAGGCCATCACGCTCCTGATAGCAGGTGCAGAGACGACAAGTACAGCTTTGAGTCGCACTCTTCACCAACTTGCGTTACATCCCGCAGTGCAAGATAAGCTACGTCGGGAGATCACCCAGTCAGTGGCATCCAGCGATGTGCACACGGAGGAACCCGGCTACGACACTCTCATGTCTCTACCGTACCTTGACTCGGTATGCAAAGAGACGTTACGCTTGTTCGCCCCAACGCCTCTACGCAACCGTCGGTACGCTTGTCTCGAAGCCACGCTCCTCCTGGTCCACGGTGACTGACTAGATAGTTGTGATCACAGGTGCATTAAGGACAGTGCTGTACCGCTCTTGGGCGGAAAGAAGGTATATGTACCTTCGGGGACCGAGATCTTGGTCAACATACACGGTCCGAATACGGACGTCCACATCTGGGGCACTGACGCAAAGGTATGGAGGCCTGAGCGCTGGCTTGAGGCCTTGCTCCCCAGTGTAACGGAAGTCCCTGGTGTTTACTCAAATATGTAAGCTATACTGCTGTAGTGTGAGGCTGTGCGGCTGAATCTACTCAATAGTCTGTCATTCTTGGCGGGCCCAAAGGCGTGCATGTGCGTCTTGATGTTGCGTATACAACGCGTGAGGCTAATGCATAGACACAGAGGTCTCAACTTTGCGCTTTTAGAGATGAGTACGTGTCGCTTCTTGTAGTCCGCCTAGTACTGGAATGAACGAAGTTCACTCAGAGGTTGTACTTGCCACGCTCTTACCGGTCTTCCGCTTCGAGTTGCCGGTGGATCATGAGATTGAATGGAGGTTCGGGCAGACGATAACGCCGAACGTCAAAGCAGAGAATGGTTTGAACCCGCGTATGCCTCTGCATGTTGAAGCGCTATAAGCCGTACATATAAATTTCAATCGTTGGCACCCCCACGTCATATATTCACATGATCGCGACACGGCGTTCGCACGCCTCAATCCGCGCGACCGAACACGGTCAACTTGGCACCGACTTGCTCTCGACTTTGACGACGGCCTATACGCCGTAGCGCATGGGCTCCGCGCTTGGGACAACACATAGCACGCTATTCCTCTGCATGTCTACGTCTAGTCTAGAAGCAAAGTCTCGAATGCAATCCGTTTCCGTAGCCTACTCAGTCACGACTTCGCGAAGAACGTAGCGAAGGGGAAAGGGCCTGATAGGACCGAGGACCTATAAGGAGGCGTGGAAGAGCGAGGGACACGATGGACAATGGCAGTGTAGAGGGAAAGGCTCCCTCCGCTCGGAAACGAGTGCGATAGACGCTGGATGTGTTGGTTGCGTGCGAACGGCAGTTTGAGTCGAGGGTGCCAGTCATCACGGGCTACTTCCAGCACTGCTGAAAAACTCACCCCTCAGTTGCGCCAAGAAGTGGAACATCTCTGCAATCTCTGCAACCTCTCGACCATCATCTACGCAACACAGGCGGTCTCGGTCTCCGGTCTCCAAAGACGAGACGCACGCGGCCTCGGGGTACATTGGTGTTCGGTTGACAAGCTGCTGCGATCACTATGCATCGCCGCATCCGTCTTCATGTTTGTGGAAGATGCTGAAGATTGTATAGTTGGGTATTGAAAACAGGTGTAGCAGAATACCGGCCAGATATCACATTCAGGGATGTTCTGTAGCGGTTTCCGGCGATCGCGCTGTACAGCCTTGAGCGCTATTGCCTAAGCGAATGATGCGACGGAGGTCAACGGAGGTTCAGGATACCATCCTGTATGATTTATTCCACAAGGCAAACCCGAAACAAATCCAGGAGGTGAGTAATATCCTATTCTTATACGAAGCCAAGTGTACTCACTATCCGAGTATTCCGTCCCAGACCGAACGTCGCCGGCTTGCTCGCGGGAATAGTCTGACCGTATTTCGAAAGCCATGCCAAATGGGGATAGCATTACCTACCGGAGCTCTCGTCTTGCTATATATACCAACCTCATGGCTGACAAGAAGTACGTCCTCCCTTGAGTCGGGGACATGACGCTCCTCTCACCTCTACCCGGGTTGCTACTAGCTCCCGCTATTCTTGCCTTCCTAGCACTCATCGTGAATGGATCTCGTGGCCTTCTATCGCAGCGCTTGAGACGCAGGGTCTTGCGCGACGTACCAGGGCCGGCGAAAGGCTCGATCGTCACTGGGAACCTTCATCAGCTCTACGCTGTTGATGGCCTGATCTTCTTGGAGTCTTTATCCAGCTACGGGAATGTCGCAAAGATTCATGGTCTTCTTGGGGTGCATTTTCAATATCGCATCACGCGCTCACAACTGATGACATTGTCTAGGATACTATACTAGTCATATCCGACCCGCGGGCTCTTTCCCATATCCTCGCTCAAGACGCACATAACTTTCCGGCTACAGATGTATCAGGGACCTTGGAGTGCGTCGCCGAATCCGCGTGTTGAACCTTGTGCCTTGACGCTGATCGCGAGAACAGCATGCATCTATACCTACTCGGGCCGGGACTGCTATCAGTGAATGGATCTATCCATAGGCGCCAGCGCAAGCTTCTCAATCCGGTGTTCTCGCACACTCAAATGAGAAACCTCGCTCCGATCATCCACGAGATATCTCGCCGACTACGTGATGTCATCATTACCAGATTGGCGGGGGCGCCTGTCGGCCAGATGGACTGCGCTGAGTGGTTGGGGCGTGCAGGGCTGTCCGTATCCTCTTTGCTTTCTATGAAGCGTGATCTCACAGTGAGGTCAATCGAATAGCGAGATGATTGCACAAGCTGGATTTGGACATACCTTCCACTCATTAGAGCCAGAAGACGACGGCGGTAGGTTTGTCCACGCAATCAAGGATGTTGTGTGAGTAGTGGGTTCTCCTTTATGCGTCCCACCAACCTGATCGTATTGTCACATTCTCTTCTAGGCCCTCGCTCGCGGATCTTGGCCCCATCATTCCCTTATTCATGCTGAGCGGAGCTGCGCAGCTTCCTCCCCGACTTTTACGAGTCGCCGGGGATGCAGTATCTGCAATATATCCACCTCTGCGACGATTGATGCGGACCGTGAACACTATGCATGCGGAGATGTGCACAGTCTTCAATACGCGTATGGAGACACACGGCGACTCATCTGAATGTCGTGGTAAGCGAGAGATTCTAGGTATCCTACGTGCGTCATCTCCCGCTCTTGTTGCATGATAACCCGACTCAATGAACCGATCTCAGATGAAGCCCGAGCAGCCGGCCATATACCAGACTACGAAGCAACCTCTCAAGCCGTCACATTAGCGATAGCCGGGACTGAAACGACGAGCACGTTGATCTGCCGCATCTTGCATCTGCTTTCGCTCAATCCGACCGTGCAAGAAAGCTTGCGAGAGGAGCTCTCGCGTACCTTCCCCCGACTGGCGGGCGGGGGTGAACCTGATTTCGATACGTTGATGGCTTTACCGTTACTGGAAGCGGTTTGCAAGGAGACTCTGCGCCTATTTGCTCCAGCGCCGTACCGCAACCGTCGGTGCGTCTCCCTGGCTGTCATCGCTGTGCGATAGCAATGCGAACTGACTCGTGCACAGGTGCACCAACGACTGTGTCATACCTCTCTCAGACGGAACGAGCGTGCAGATACCCGCGAACACCGAGATCTTAGCCAATCTTCACGGTTTGAACATAGACGAGACCATCTGGGGCCCCCATGCGAAGGAGTGGCAACCCGAACGTTGGCTGCGCCTGAGCCCACCACACGACGCAAAGATACCAGGAGTTTGGGGAAACATGTGGGTAATGTGTTCATCGGTTATTCTCATACTGAAGTGGAACAATCAGAATGTCTTTTGGTGGCGGTGCGAAGGCTTGTATGTGAGTGCACCGACCGAATGCTAGCAAAATCGTCGACTGAATCGCATTCTCTATCTCGCAGAGGGCTCAACTTCGCCCTTATGGAAACGAGTAAGCTAGATTCTCCACGTTTGAGGCTAGTACCGCTGATAGAATCTCTCCAGAAACGGTGTTGGCGACGTTGTTAACTTCCTTTTCATTCTCGTTGCCAGCACAACACGTCCTCGAGTGGCGCTTTGGTCCGACGCTGACTCCAGGCGTGAAAGGCGATGAAGGGGTACATCCAAGTTTGCCTTTATGTATCCTTCTTACAACCGAGGGATTACCCAGCGATCATTGACGCCGCCATTAATACGCGGAGCAATCAATATTTACTCACATGACCGCGTCCGACACTTCGCACGCCTGCCTATAGTCGCCGTGGGCTGTACTTGAGTCATACACGCTCACTAGTTGAGCATAACGAGCCCGTCAATAGGCCACGTTGTATCCAGGTTCTGGATCTCATACAGCTCCCGCGCGTGCTGGACGGTATAAACCGCCTCATCCTCGCAGGTCCGTCGTGGTCTGACGAGCCGCGGCTCGACGAGCATCATCTTCTCGATATATACTCCGGCCTTCTAGATATCCTCATATCGGCAACAGACCCGACCGGGACGTAGAAACGTTGATGGAGAGATGTCCTCGACTCCGCATCATCATATGCACTCCAAATGTCTGCGATCCGCTTTCCCTTGCGCCAGTCCTTGCAGTTTCTGAGCAATGCAGAGAAACCGGGCCCATATGATATCGCTCTCGGCATAGGTTTTGCCGTCATATCCGGCGGTTTGCCAACGGCGATCGTCCTGTTGGCTTTGATCTTGCTATATAGCACGGCTACCTCGCTATGAGCGCGACAGATTTCGCCCCGCTATGGCCATCCTAGCACTTCTCCTCAAATTGGCTCTGGCGCCAGCCGCTGTGGTCTTTCTGACTCTCACGATCAACACTATACGAGGGGTCATAGCACATCGCGTGAAACATCGAGCCTTTCGAAGCGTACGCGGGCCAGCGAGGACCTCACTCGCTGCCGGGAACTTGCAAGAGCTGTATGGCCCAGACGGGCTTCCCTTCTACGAATCGCTATCTAGCTATGGAGGAGTTGCTAAGGTGCACGGTCTCTTTGGAGTGCGTGCCGGTTACAGTGTACGGAGTAACGTAGTACTGACATCAATGACAGGACGTCTTTCTATCTATAACCGACCCTCGCGCTCTTGCCCATCTCCTCGTGCAGGACGCGAATAACTTCCCTGCCGCGGATGTATCTGGACCTCTTCAGTGCGTTTTACACCTCCGATGTTTGCTGAGACACCGTATAATTAGTGACAGTATGCATCGGTATCTTACTGGCCCCGGTTTGCTTGCCACCAACGGCGCGGTACACAGACGGCAACGCAAGCTTCTGAATCCAGTGTTCTCGCCTGGACAGATCAAACGGCTTGCGCCACTTATGCGCGACATCTCTCGCCAATTGAGAGATCTGCTTGTCGAAGACGTAACAAGGAGTACGCAGGAGAGCGCGTCCTCAGGCGAGATTGACTTGGCTAATTGGTTTGGCCGTGTTGGACTGTACGTTTCACATTCAAACCAATCCTATACGCTTCATCCAGCCGCACGCGCACAGTGAGATGATCTCGCAAGCTGGATTCGGACACACATTCCACTCGCTCGAGGGTAACGGCGATGATTATGTGTCCGCCGTCAAAGACGTCATGTATGGAGACAATCCTTTCCCACTTCGTACCACTTCCGCTCACGGCTCCCTGCGCCCTAGCCCTTCCCTTACGGCTCTTGGGCCGTTGATCCCTCCCTTCGTACTGAGTGGCGCCGTCAGCCTCCCACCTCGTCTATTACATATCGCCGGGCGTTCCGTGTCCCGTGTCCTGCCACCACTACGCCGCTTTATGCGCATCGTGGATCTCATGTACGAGAAGATGCATACGATATGCGAGGAGCGCAAAGCCTCGGCCTCACTCAAAGGTGCTCATGCGAACTCTGAACAGGGCAACATAATCGAATTCCTATGTGAGCATCCTCTCCTATGGTAGACCGAGCTTTCCTCAGCACTTATCCGGACCTCACGACGACAGTACAGGCCAGTGGGGAAAGTCATATATCCAACGATGTCCTCGTGGCGCATAGCACAGAGCTCGTACTGGCTGGGACGGAAACTACGAGCACAGCATTGTGCCGTATTTTGCATATGCTTGCGCTTTATCCTCCCGCGCAGGTCCGCTTGCGCAATGAGATCGCGCAGGCGTTAGCCGCTTCGGCCTCGCAGAATGGTAATCTGGAGTACGAGCCACTCATGTCCTTGCCTTACTTGGATGCTGTATGCAAGGAAACCCTTCGTTTGTTCGCACCGGCACCATATCGCCATCGACGGTGAGTCTCGTTCTTCGTCCTTGCCGCCGGCCTTGCCGTGATCGTAGGAATAACTGTTTCGTCGTTGTGCAGATCGATCAAAGAGAGCGTGATCCCGTTTACGGATGGCACGAGTCTGCATGTACCCGCGAATACAGAGATATTGGTCAATATTCATTGCCTGAACACCGACGAGGCGCTCTGGGGTCCAGACGCGCGTAAATGGGTACCCGAGCGATGGATGAAATCCTTGCCACAGGGTGTGACGAAGATACCGGGCGTCTGGGGCAATATGTGAGATCAGACAGCCTGGTGTGCTGCAAGCAGAAGACTTACACGGTAGCACAGGTTATCCTTCGGTGGTGGCCCCAAGTCGTGCATGTGAGCAAGCATAATCTCTTTATGCGACCATCGACTGACGTATCATACGTAGAGGGTTTGGCTTCTCGTTGCTAGAAATGAGTATGGCCTTCATTTACTATAGGAATCCGTGACGAGCTCATGACTTGCGCAGAGACAGTCCTGGTGACGATACTCCCTGTATTCCGCTTCTCCCTGCCAGTGCAAGAGGAAATCGAATGGCGATTCGGCCCAACAATGACGCCAAGTGTCAAAGGCGAGAAGAGCCTGCATCCGCGTATGCCGTTGCGTGTAGAGGTCTTATGATATCGCTGTCGGAATTCCGTAGCATAGAGTATCTGTTGTTACGGGTTACATGGACAGGAAGTTTTGGCTATCTGAATTGACTCGGTGATATCCCTCAAGAATGAGTGTAGTGTAAGCAAACATGCGGCCCGAACGAGAGAACCCGATGAGCCTGGACAGCTGGGACATGATGGTTGTCTGGGATGAAGGCATTGAACGCGGCGATCCAAACTTCAAGCGCCAGGTACGAGGAGGGCGCGCTCGTTCAAGACTTGCTTCTCGCGCTCATCCAGGCTCATCCGCTCCCAAACCGAATTACTACAGATCATGTGGCAACACATAGAACGACTTTGGAGCCGCAAGACTAGCACTGTGGTGCTTATGCTATAGTTTTGCTCTCACCACATGCTCAGCAAATCAATACGTCGATTAGAAGATGCGCGGCGTTGTCGCTGTCGGGCGGGACACGTCAGTCGGTGAAGGGAAGGGTTGGGATTTACTTCGAACGAAGTTTTCGGAGATGCAGAGAGGCGCAGAAATGTACAATTGTCCGTCGTGTCATATGGTGTCGTGGGCGCCACCCCGTACATCCACGCCATAGTGAGCCACTGACTTCGGTCACTTGAACGGTTTTGCTGACCCATGCCCGAAAGTCGCCGATGTATATAGACCCCACCACGGCGTACCCATGCGTCTAGAACCTCGTCGCTATCTTCGCAGCTTGTGCTTAGAAGGCGATATCACGTCAAAACCCTCCCATAATGAGCCATAGACCCTTCGGGTCGTTCGATGGTTCTATTCGCCTCTTTGATCGATTGAACAGGCTGAGCTGTTGCCGCTTGAAGAGGGCATGGTAACATCATTTCGCTCATGACCACTGAGCGCAGCCACGCCGCACCCTGCGGCGTTCAACCCATGAAGCGATTACTCCTTTTAGCTCGCCTTTTGCTACAAGCAACTTCCTTCTGCTTAAGACACCCGCCGGGCACTGTATCTCCCGTCGGCCTCTTGGCTCCTATGGGTATACATAACGGACTGAGAAACACTATATCGACCAGGAAGACCTCAATCTATCCTCAGAATGTTTCCTTCCAGGCAATTCATTCAACACGCCGTACAGGCTATCCTCATACTGGTTACTGCAACACTAACGACTTTCGCTGTGCGGGGCGCATATGCACGTCACGTCAGACGTAGAGCGTTACGCTCCGTGCGCGGTCCTCCGAATCCATCTTTCTTCACAGGAAACCTCCCCGATCTATACTCAGCGACTGGCTTGCCGTCTTTCAACGCACTATCACAGTATGGGCGCGTCACGAAGGTCCACGGCTTATTTGGAGTGAGCGTTTGGAATGGATATCCTCATCCCGTGAATGTTCTGACGCCTCACCAGGACGTAATCCTAGTTATCACCGACCCATCCGCATTGGCCGATGTACTGATAAAGAATGTTACCACTTTTCCGGCTATTGACATTTCTGGATCCCTGGAGTGAGTGATTGCTTCAGTTGATTGGAAGGGCTCTTGACGCACGTATTCACACAGCCTGATGCGCTATCTTTTCGGCCCTGGTCTCATCGCATCGAATGGTCCTGAACATCGCCGTCAACGCAAGTTACTCAACCCATCCTTCTCAAGCGCCCAGATCAAACGTCTGGCTCCACTCGTCCAGGACGTCGCCTTTCAACTTCGCGCTGCACTCAGCGAGCAGGTTGCCCGAGATGCCCACGAGGAAAGAGAACCAGAGCGCGAGGTGGAGCTGGAAGGCCTTTTGGGAAGTGCAGCATTGGACATGATATCGAGAGCCGCTTTCGGGCATAGTTGGAGCGCCATGGAAGGTGACGGAGGAGAGTATGTGCGCGCCGTCAAAGACTTATCGTACGCTATCATTTCTCCTTCGCGCAACGATCGAACTCATCGCACAACCGATATAGACCAGTTCTGGGTGCTCTAGGCTCGGTCGTGCCGATCTTCATCCTGAGTGGCGGCGCGCATCTTCCATCTGGAGTATTGCGCCTGGCCGGCGCCGCGATCTCTCTGATTTCTCCATCGTTACGCCATCTGCTACACATAGAGGCCGTGTATCGTAGGGAGATCCAAGCGGTAGTATCCAAAGCCCGCAACGCTTGGCGCAACGAGTCTAGCCAACCCAGCCTGGATCTACTCGGCGCGCTCTGTGCGTCTCTGCCCTATGTTTGCTCGCGCTGATGATTGAAAGAACCCAGTCGACGCAGGTGACACAGGCCGAGCCTCCGACGAGGAAATATGCGCGCAAGCCTCAACGCTGGTCTTCGGAGGTACGGAGACGACGAGTACAATACTCTGCCGGATCCTCCATCAGCTGGCATTGGATCCATCCCTCCAGGACAGGCTTCGCGAAGAGATTATGGATGCTCGACGAAGCCAAGAAGGTGGCGAGGAGAGTCTTTCATACGATGGACTGATGGCTTTGCCTCTGCTCGATGCAGTATGCAAGGAGACGCTGCGCGTATTTGCCCCTCTTCCATTTCGCAACCGGCAGTGCGTACTGTCATTGGATGTCTGGACGAACGGAGTGCTTATCCTATCCTGCCGCCCTTGGCAGCTCTGTGAGAGAGAGCGTACTCTCCTTATCTGACGGTACAAGTCTATACGTGCCCAAAGGGACCGAGATCCTGGTCAATATACATGGAGTAAACATGGACGAGGAAATCTGGGGCAGTGATGCGCAGGTTTGGCGCCCTCGACGTTGGCTTGATCCGCTTCCCACGAGTCTGTTAAAGGCGAAGGTGCCTGGGCTATATTCGCATCTGTAAGTGCTTGAGCCCATACACGAGGTACTCGTGTCTTTTAGATCGTTGCGACTGACGTCCGGATGTCGCACAGTTTAACGTTTGCCGGCGGCATCAAAGGATGCATGTACGTATATCTCAGCCACCACCTAGAGAACCCCGTGCTGACGTTGTGCCCAGCGGATTCAACTTCTCCATCATGGAGATGAGTGCGTTGTTCTTTGCGATACGCTACCAAAGGACCAACTAACAGCCTCTTAGAGACCGTCCTTGCGACGCTGGTGCCCGCGTTCGCTTTCTCGCTGTCAACAGAGCATGAGATAGAATGGAAATTCGCTTCTTTGATCACGCCAGGGATCAAAGGCGGTACGGACTTGCATCCGGGGATGCCTCTCCGTGTCAAGTTACTAGCCGATGAATAGTAGGGACGGATCCATGCGAATGTGTACTAGTGACGTCATGGAGATCCCCGTCTCCCCTTCGCATTCATGCCTCTATCCGTCTACACGAACTAAATGCAATGCTCTTCTTCTGTACCGTCTACTGCGTGTCCGTGAAGAAGCACTGATATGGGGTACATGTTGGCGAGTCGCTGTGCGCCATCGCTTCAATATCGGCGTCGAAAGCTTCGATTATCAGATACTTACGCTCGCAGAGGGTGTCATTGCGTCTGTCTACCAAATGACAGCGACCCATTTGAACATTGCTTGGATGGCGTCCGATCGTCGTAAATACTGTGCGTACAGCTCTTCCACGATGTTCCCTCTACACCCACATCCTCCTCGTCATGCGATACCTCTCCTTCCTGCAACTTCTCGTCCTGACATTCCGCGCTATGGCTCAGGACAACCTCTTCCCTGCGACGCCGCTCGCGGACTTGCGCTACCCTACACCCTCAGATGCGGTGCGTCCCATTCAACCTCAGTCATGCTTGTGCGCGCGCTGATGAGCTGTGCCGCCGCCAGCCGTATAAAGCCGATCCGTCAACAAACTTAGCCCGCGGCCCACAATATGGCTACAACCAATGCAATGCGAGCACGGAGAACCAGCAGAGTCTGTGCCAGACCATGTTTGTTAACTCTCTCGAAGGCATGTACGCTTTCATGAGCATTGGCCATCTATTTAGTCCATGATTGTACTCATCATGTTCCGACAGACTTTTGCCTGTGGGGCCCGCCGCTTCCTGGCTCATCAGTCGGAAACACGGAGGGTGAGATGGTCGCTTGGTGTACCAAAGCTGGGCACGGCACGCGCGTCATGCCTGAAGGCACCCTTCTTGCCGTGCAACTCCTCAAGGCGCCAGACTATGTTCAGATTTCGGGTCTCATTGATCAGACGAAGATCAACATTGCAGCCGGCGACTACGGTGGTGAGCTGGACCCGCATGGTCAAGATCTCGTACGTCGTGTTGCTTGGCACCTCTCACGCACATGGACTTGACGCGCTTACATTGACGCCACAAGCGTGGTAACCCTATTGGCGGGCTCATGTACTCCACACAGTTCTCTGGAGGAAGCGCTCCCCACCAGGTTATCGAATGGACCAAGTGCGTCTCCGTCCTATTCACCCGTGTACTATACTCAAACCTCGCCATCCCATCTCAGCTTCATGGGTCAGTCGTTACCATGACAGGTTGTGATCGCATGCTGATACACTCGAATAGGCGGGTCGCAGTTCTGTATCAAGATTTGCGATCCCGCGGGCAAGAACCCCGGCGGCTTCTGCCAAAACCGCCTCGACCGTGAGTGTGGTACTCCCTTTCCTTCGAGCGCTTATTGACATATTTTGGATGATGAAGGTATCGGCTGCGCGTACAACATGCCGTCGAAGTACACCGTGAACAACGCCGGTCCGGGCGAGTTCGAATCCTGCGCGAGTGACGACATGGACATCCCCGGCGAGTATGTCGTCAACGGGCAGACGCTCAGTTACAGCCAGCCTCCGGAGAGTGCGGGTCCCATCACGTCGATCCCGTACAGCCCGCGGGTACCGGCGAGCAGCAACTGTGTTGCTACTGCTAGCGCGGCTCTATACACAGATGCGCCTCGTGCTGTGCAGGCAGCCACGCCTGCGAACTTCGCGCAAGTCAATCCTGCGCGCCCGGAGGGAGCACAACGTCACGCCACGCACCCGACCCCCATACCGCAGCGTCAGCGCGAGGGCGGTCCGAGGCCGACAGTTAACGCGCTCGCCCAGCCCGCGGAGCGCCCGGTCGCATCCAAGCCTCCGTATCCAACGCGCGCGCGTCATCCAGTCGCAGGACCTGCTCGCGCCGCGATGACTGCACCCGTTCGCGCGGCGAGGCAGGAGCGCGGTTTTTGAGCCTTTGAACCTCTGATTCTCAAGGAATAGCTCTCACACGTATACATAGCCACTCTGGCCCTAATGTTATATCTCACGCCTGGAGGCTGGTATGCAATAATGAACGATCGAATCGTACTGCGTAGAGGTCGCAAAGAGGTGCTGAGTGGAGATTGCTCTCTATGTTACGCGTCCACGAAGCTACTGGTTAGATGAGCACATAGGCTTGAGCTGTGAATGCCTATGAATTGATGCCGGGAGACGGGCTCAGGGTAGTAGCGGTGAGATGAATGAAAGCGACAGGCAGGAGAAGGCGCGAGTGAGAACTCCGACCGGGCCGGTAACGGGACCGCGTCTCGGGGTGATGCGGAGATACCCGAAGCGTCTCGACGGCCGGTCCCGCACATCTCTCCTGTTGTTCTCCTACCACCATCACCTCCTGCAGTCGTCATAAGACTCCATTCTGCTTCAAAATAGCGACCGGTAGGCTCGTGTGCTCAACGCGGCCCTTTGCATATCATTGGACTAACTCTGGGATTGGCTGATCTGATCCTCATCGTCTGTAGGACAGTGAGGCGTGTCCTTCGCCCGGCAGTGGTTCCTGCCTGCACGGTGTGGGCGTGCTTGATGGAATGCCTATGATCTCATTGATAACTCCAGCACCTTGCTTTTACGGCTGTAGTTGTGGCGTTATCTCTCGATAAACGAGATCGCAACTCCAGAAAGCTGTACCTAAGGAACGTCGATCATATCCAATAGATGCCCCAGTCTCACATGGGACCGCTCGGGGCTCTTGTTCTTATGACAGGATTGTCTGGGGGTCTTTTTGTCTACAGTGAGAGCTGCCACACCTCGACGAAGTCACGGTCGTCGAGCCTTCCATTCGCCCGGTCTTTTTGGAGAGCCGGCTTCTCTTTCTCAAGACAAGTCCGGAGTGGCGGAGGAAATCATACAAACGCCACGCATTCAATGCGACTAGTGCACCTCCAGGCAGACTCGTGCCAGCTCGTGGCAAACACACAGAACATGGATCGGCCGATGGTCCCTCATATACCGCTTCAAGCGCAGTAATTGACTTCCCAAGCCAGCTTCTAAACGATCTACCACTACTTCTCTCTCCCTCAAGTCGCCGTTATAGTCAGCACTATTGCCCCTGAAGGAGGACCGTCAATACCATGAGGGTGAGCTCCGATTAAACCATTCGCATCTTCTCACACCTGACCGGCCACACCCAGGCGTCGCCCGATATCAACCCGTCATCGAACCTTGCTCAAGACTTGGATGCATGCGAGACATGCGAGAAGTATGTCAAGTGTATACGCTTCTAGGATAATCAGACGCTGATGTGTCAATTTCAGACGTCAGGCTGTGCCAGCAATGTTCGACTGTCGAAGTGAGTTATTTCCATTTGGCTGCGATGCTGCAGATGCGATAAGAAAGCCGACTCAATACGCTTGCTGTAGTCGTACAAGCACGTAATCTACCCTCACGGCTGGGCCATAGCGTACGCCACGCCAAATATATCGCTGAGGTATCGATCGGCGGTGTTACAAGGACGACAAGATGGCCTGTGAAGGACGAGAACCCTGCCTGGAATGAGACTCTTTTCGGCTCGATGTACGTCTTTCGAGCCCTGTACCGCGCACACGACCTCTTGCTCAACTTTTTGTAGACCAGTGGACTTTGGTGGGATACCTGTGACCGTACGAGTCATCGGGATCCGTCATTGGCATGATCCTGAAGTCATCGCGACCAAAGCCCTCACCGTCGACCTTCGCAGGGAGGTTCCTTTAGGCGGTAAGCGCACACCCCCTCGTCTAGGTTTGTTATTTCTGACGATGCACGCCCCAGATGGGCCGCCATTTGTCTGGAAGATGGAGCGCGTGCGAGGCTCTAGTGAAGATCTACATCTTCCTGACATCACCGTCGAGATCGCCTTTGCACGCGTCGATTCCAGAAGGGCTCGGAAGCCTACAGGTGCCTATGAGGCGCCACGTTGCGGATCGCCCGGACCCCATTTACCTGAATGGAGCCGTCTTATACGGGCCACAGTGAACGTCGTCCGTGCAGTGGATGGTATTGCTGATGTGAGTACGGTCTTGATACCCTTGCGAAACACTGCAATTGACTCCTGCTGCAGATCCACCCTTATGCTACGCTGGCTCTACGGTTATTGTCTCAGATACCACGCGTGAGCGCCTCTTTCGCTGAGTTCCACACCGCCATTGACGCCCAGCCCAAGGCTGCCGAGGATGAGATCGAGCGCGACGAGGTTATGCAGGAGCTGCGCGCTACGGTCAGCGACACGTTCGCATTCGTCGAGAAGTCCGAACCCTCGAAGCTCTGGCATGACACTCGAGAATCAGATGATCATCGACTGGACATCCTGGCGCGCTTGGTACGCCAGCTTACGGAGTGCTGTCGTTTCATGCGCGCTTATGCGGATGCCCTATATGCCCGTGAGTCCTCTCGTCACTATTATCTTTGTGACATGGCTGCTCATACCGGGTGCAGCAGACAGAAAGTCGGTCTCCAACCTACGGGCACATGTGCAGCGCTTCCGAGGTGCAGTGAAACGATTGATGGCTGCTTTTTGCGACCGCGATACTTGCGAGACCGACATCGCCATCCATCATCTTCTCAGCGAGGACGAATCGGACGTGTCGAGCGAGTGCCCGACGACCTCTGCTGGCACAGCTTCCACGGCGTCATACTCGCTTCTTCACCCAAGGAGTCCGAACTCGAAGCGAAGTCTCAGAGCAGACGTCGTGGACGATGTTCAGAAGTGGATCGAAGATCCCGCCTGTGAGGACGATATGCGCGCGCTTCTCGTCATCGGCGAAGAATATGGCGCTTCGTCTATTGCGCGGGAGATCGCCAAGCAGTACTCTCACATGGGGCGCCTCGCTTCTTCGTTCACCTTTGACGTCTCCGACGGCCGAGGCATGCACCGCCCGCCGCAGATGTGCATCACTACTCTCGCACGCGACCTCGCCAACTTCGACGTGCACTGTGCTGCCGCGATGCGCGCATCCGTCACGGGCAACCTAGATCTGGCGTTCTCCTCGGATTGCTCGCAGCTGTTTGGCCAGCTTGTTCAAGAGCCGGCAAACAAGCTCTCCGTCGTGGGACCCGTTGTCGTCGTCATCGATGGACTGGACCTCAAAGGTACTGTCGCCGAGCGAACGGAGCTACCTAGAGTTCTCGCAGCGCAGCTTGACCGGATGCCTTCAAACTTCCGCTTTGTGTTGACCATGAAGCCTGACAATCTTGTCGAGAGGGAGCTGGCGCGTCATGTTGACATGCTTCGCTTCTAAGCGCCTACTGATCTTCGTGTCCTTATCATGCCTCTTCCCTCTCCACCTATGCTTATTACTATAATACTTGTATTAGCCCTGCCGGACATGGTCGACTCTCTCCTAGCCTGGATATCCTACTTCCTACTGTATTGCTGAACATATCATTGTATCCCACCGACTGGAGTTGTACCTTACCTTTGCCCTTGTAGCGCCTTCATACCTAGTAATATTACCGTGTATTCTTTCTCAATCTTCAAATGTAATGCTAATGCGGAGTTTTGTCGGACTTTGGGCGTTAAGCTTGTACCTACCTGCGATGCGAAGCCGCGGCGCCACAAGTCTCGGGAATGCTTCGGGGATGTTCCTCGCTCACCTCCGCGGCCCTCAATGCGAACGCCGTAGACGAGAACTAGTCATAGACAGTAGAGCGAGCAATACAGAGAGCAATATTGCTACAAGATGGTGGAGAATAACAGGCCTACAAGATACAAGTCTAGAGATACAGTATGCAGCAAGCGTCCAAGATGTCACAGTCCATTACACTGAGCCCGATAACATATTCAACAGAAGGATTACATCGCCCCGCGTTGTCTAGATGCCTTACGCACTAACTTTGCGCCTCCCTTCGCGTTCAAAGCCTTCTCGAGCTTGACATGCTCCGGCGAATCGCCTTCGATATCGAGGTCCTCGCGAAGCTCATTCGACTCCTGTGGCGGCATTGCCTCAGTAATCATCCCCCAGAACCTACTCAAGATCAGCGCAAACGACTAGTACAGCCACGCTCAAGACGCACTGATTGAAGACTTTCCGTCGGTTCAGCCACTCTTTGTGCCAGCGCGCGACGTCGGCATCGAGTTTCGCGAGCTCTGCCTCGCTCAGCAGCGGTGCGCCATTCCGGAGGGGCTCGAGAAGCGCCTGCAGCCGCTGAACCTTCTCTTCGCATTCCATCGTACGCTGCGTCATTTCTTCTACCGTATATGCGGTTTTGATTCTGGTCAAGTCTGAGCCCGCGGCCTTCAGATCGACGCTCAGCTCCTTGTGCCGTTCCTCGAGATCCTTAGCTTCTTTCTCGAGCGCGTCGCATTCGTCTCTGCCTAATGTGTCCATATTTGCCTGATTAGCAACGTAAATGAGAACCTTGCCTAGAGGCGACGCGTCAGTTTAGACTCCGAAAGAGTCAAGCACATAGCTTACCGTAGGGTTTCATGGTGAGAGCGCCCTTCTCTGCGAGCGATGCAAGGATCTTCACGACTTGTGTCTTCGGCACGGAGTTGTGCAAATTTGTCGCGACATCGGTAGACCCGAAAGGGCGGTTCATCTACGATGTATGCGGGTCACTGTAGTGCTCTTCACGCGTGGAGGTGCACCTACGTTGAGCATGTACTGGAGAACGGCGTCCTCAGCTATATGCGCGTCATTGTTCTGCGTACTCGTTTTCATGCTGCTACTTACCATCCTGGCCCTTGAGAGTAGGTACTTTCTTTTCTTCCTTGGGAGCCATGACGCTGAAAGGTGGTGGGTAGGAGCAAAACGCGTCGACGCGACGCGCGCCTGTCAAGAGCGCGTCTGGCGAAAGAAATCACGCGCGCGGTCTCGCGCGGCGCCCCGCCGTGTTCGACTCCGAGCTCGGCACTCTTCCGTCTTACCTTTACCCCGCATTTCCCAACCATCCTCCCTACCACCATTATCTCCGCCGCTATTGGTCCTGTCGATGCTAGGGCACCGACGCTGACCGGCCGCGAATGAGCACCCATGCATCTGCGCCGACAAAATCCCAGCCGAAGCACGACTATGACCGCCTCGTCCGTCAGGGTGTTGCCGGCGGCATCGCCGGCTGTGTCGTGCGTAAAGATGCAAGAATATCACATAAAGTGTACTGAATATATCCTACAGGCGAAGACGGTCGTCGCACCACTGGACCGCGTCAAGATCCTCTTCCAAGCATCAAATCCCGACTTTCAGAAATATGCTGGTGCGTAATATTCACTGCGGTTGGAAGACACAGTTGATTAACACGACTCAGGATCATGGACGGGAGCCTTCCAGGCGGGTAGCAAGATATTCAAGGAGACGGGTGTACGCGGGCTATTGCAAGGACACTCGGCTACACTCCTCCGCGTCTTCCCCTATGCAGGCATCAAATTCTTGGCCTATGACCAGGCCCATGATGTATGTCATCGCATGTTCACGCATAGAAACAATTCATTCAACTTCTGCATAGTACTTGATGCCGACAGTGGCAGATGAAACCAATGTCCGGCGGTTCATAGCAGGCGCGATATCAGGTTTGTAACCTGGTCCATTCTATAGGCAAGTTCGCTAAGGGCTATTATCCAGGAACGACATCCGTATTCCTGACCTACCCGCTCGAGCTCATCCGTGTCCGTATGGCTTTCCAAACGCAACACACCCAAGCGAACCCCTCAGCGACACCCGTCCGACCATCCTTCCTCTCTGCCGCCCGCCTAATCTATTCCGAAGGCACACTGCCACCACCTCCTCCACCCTCCGCATCCGCAACAACAGAAGTTGCCCGCAAGGCGTCTCGCTCGTTGTTTGAGGCGCTGCCGGTGCTTAAATTCTATCGGGGCTTCACCGTGTCGCTCACTGGCATGGTACCTTACGCCGGCATGTCATTTCTCGCGTGGGGTCAACTTCGTTCTTGGCTACTTCCACCACCACCGCCCGGTTCAACCCGTCGGAAGTCTAACACTGGCATGGACCTTTTGATAGGTGCCGCAGCAGGCGTATTCGCGCAGACCGCGTCGTATCCATTCGAGGTCGTCCGACGACGTATGCAAGTTGGCGGTCTCACGCGACCGGATCGGTGGTTAGGATGGGGAGAAACCATACGCACGATCTACACGAAGAGCGGGTGGAGGGGCTTTTATGTGGGTTTGACTATCGGGTGGATCAAGGTGTTACCCATGAACGCTGTCAGTTATGCAGTATGGCAGGCTATGAAGAGGGTTCTGGACGTTTAGACGTTGCATCTTCGCATGTTTGGGATATCGGTTCGAGCTCGCAATGTATATTACACAGACTTGCGCACACGCTACAGTACGGTGGACACTCTATTCGTTATAGAACGCCAGCGCCTTCCAGTTCCGCACGCAAATAGGATGGTTGGAGGAAATTGTGATTGGAGTCTAAGACGTATGCACAAGATAATAAACTAAGAATAATGGTATCCGAGAGCCCAGAGGAAGGTGTCCGACCCAGAATGAAGTATGTACAGCAGGCAAGAACGCATCACTGGGTAGAAGCCTCGACCATAGCCTCAGCTTCTACCTCAATATCGCTGTCAGCGTCAACGCCAACGCCATCTTCCTCTGCCGCATCATCATCGCGGTGCGGAAGGTACATGCAGTGCTCCTCGTACTCAGCGTCCCATCCGGGCAGGCCGAACCCATCCTCGTTATCGCAACCGTAAGCGGGCTGATTGTAGTCGTAGTTGGCATCACCATCACGCGCAGCAAGCGCCCGGGGTGCAGCGCTGTCACTCCGCTTGAACGGGAAGCCCGAGGGTAGGCCGACGGTGCTGTTCTGCGTCCCTTGGGTGACGGTGAGGCCGAATGGGAGGGCGCCGGCCACGGGAAGTTGGTTCGGGAGGGTGAAGTTGAACTGGCGAGCTTCGAGCCCACGCTTGAATGGGAAGCCGGACGGCAGACCAACGGTACTGTTCTGTGCACCCTGCGTGACGGTAAGGCCGAATGGAAGTGTTCCCTCGACAGGAAGCTGGTTGGGTAGCGTGAAGTTGAATTGACGAGCGTCGAGGTCGCCGTCCCGCTTGAACGGGAAACCAGATGGCAGTCCGACAGTGCTATTTTGTGCACCTTGCGTGACAGTCAAACCAAACGGAAGTGTACCCTGAGCCGGGAGCTGGTTCGGAAGAGTGAAGTTGAACTGGCGAGCCTCAACGCCGTCGTCGCGCTTGAACCCGAACTGGCCGAAGAGCGTTGAGTTATTGTTGCCCGTGACGATACTGCCCGAAGGCGTCTGGGGAGTGATGGTGATGCCATTCGGGAATGTGCCGGAAACGGGGACGTTGTTGGGTATGTTGACCGAGAACTGGGGCGCCCGCGCCGCCAGGGCCGGGGTTGCGGTATCGCGCTTCATACTGTGTATACATAAGTATCGCCACATGTGGGGTAGAATGAGAGGTACTCACGGAGCGGGAACGGCCTCGACTGAAGCGCCAATGGCGAGGATGATGAAGGTGCAAAAGCGAGTGGTGAACATGTTTGTGGGTAGTTGAGAGCGATTGAGTGATTGAGTAAGAGAGCTATTTGGATGATGTCCTGCTGGTAAGTATGCGGGTCAGTTTTATACGCTTAAGTTGACTCCTAGAGCAGTATCCGAATCATCGAGCGAGGGGAGACGATTCGGACAGCAGTAGGCGTGCTTAGGGGCCGGATAGGAGCTCGTGGACAATGGTAGCTCATTCTAGAGGCAGCACACGAAGTAGCGGTGAAGATACTCAAGGTATGCTTGTGTATATCACAGACGCGGTGATGGAAAGGGCTCTTAGTCTTATCGTGCAAAGTGTGACGGGGGAAGTGTCCTTTGTGTGCGCAACTTCGATCCGCCTGTCAAGGGTGACTGCTCCGAGACAAGCCCCGAACTCGAGTTCAGCCCGAAACAGACCCATGAACGTGCCATGGAAGCTTGTAGAACGCGCGCATTACATAAGCGTCAAGTCGTATACTGGTCGAGGTACATGGTGGTGGTAGTGCAAGCCGCGGTGCTGTGGCGCTCTGCGTCGCGTCGCGTCGTGTTGGGCGCGGTGCGCGGCTCCGCATTTTGTCCCGAACAGTCATGTCGTGTCCTGCGTCTGGCATTGTCGCGAAAATGTACGCATGCTGTACAATATCCTGGACCCACCACAACCATCGGCTATAGCTCTCAAGCTTCATCGAGAGGCACGATGAACTTCTTGTTCTTGTTCTGGCAAGGCCGCACTCCGCGCCAGGCGGCGCCACAGAGCTGCTATTCAATGCACCGGCCACAACATCCCTGAAGCTCGTCGTCTCCAGGGAACGATCCCCGTTGCCACGCTGCTCACAACAGCCGTGGGTGTTGAGATGTCCCAATTGTTTCGCGGTCTTGTTCTTCGATATGGCTTGTTTTGTTTTCATTGACCTTGTTCCCAACCCGCTGGCGCTAACCACCGTACTTGGCCCATGTTATAAGCACCCGTCAATGCTCCATCACAACCACCCGCATACCCCGCATACAACACCTACACCATGCCGAGAAAGGCTCGAGTAAACCATAACCTGCACTACACGGGCCCTCATCCTCCCGCTTTCCCGGACGCGCCTATGAAGCCGCAATGGACATATCGCACTAAAGGAACCATGATATTTCCCGATCGTGAGCATGGCTCCTAATCAACACCTTCATTCTTCTGACAAACTTTCAGTCAAGTGCGACACCTGTGGTGGTGTTCTTCCAGGCGGTCGTCGCTTGAGCACTCTCTTCACCCGTCGCTGTCGCTGCGACGATGGAGTGGATGACGCGGCATCGGCCGTGGCGCCCAGTTATGTGCAGACCGCAGACCCTGGAGTCTATTACACTTGGGACCCCAGGCCCGTCCAAGTGGTCGAGCTCTTTCGCCCAAATCCATTACCAGAACTTCCGGAGAGTTTCAAGCGCATACGTGCCGCAGATCAGCGTGCAGCGAAAAGGCGTTCTGCAGGCAGGGGACACAGGGAACGCCATGCTTCAAGGAGTCCCTCTCGGTCTCGACGCCATAACCCTTCTCCTGGTCCGGCCAGCGATGAACCTGCCATCACATTCTACGTCGAGGATGCGCGACATCGCCTGCAACACGTGAGCAACGCCACGGCCGCTTCAGAACCTCTACATCCCTTCTTGGACACCCTGCTTGATGCTCTGGATGAGTTGGCCTCTGATCAACCGCGACCGCGATTGCGAACGAAGAAGACCGCCACCGCCACATCACGCTCTAGTCGTCTTCCAGCAGTCAACGAGCCAATACAGTCGGCCGCCGTCGGGCTGGTCAGCCCAACTACCGTCTACCCTTCTCCGCCACCTTCCCCGCCACCTCCGCCGATGACACCTGCGCAACCATCCGCATCTTATGTCCCTTCCCCACGAGTACCCCCTTCGTCCCCTCGTCGGTACCCCAATACGCCCCGGTATCCTATCGCCGAGCCGCGTTCCAGTCCTGGAAGCCCCTCTATAGAGCCTCCCGCTGGAGCTGCACCTGTGTTCACGCCGCGTCAACCTGCTCATCGAGATACAACACGTACTCCTCGCAGCATCTTACGCAACGCACGTAGAGACAGTGACAGGGGACCTGTTTCTCATCTGCCTACGCCGGGTGCAACTCCTAGAGCTCCGACCTCAGCGCTGCACGAGCCCGATTCCTCGTTGGGAGCGATGGGCGTCTCCACATCCGCTGTGGCTCGTGACACTCCACAACCAGCTCAGCGGCCACGGCCAGACCCTGGCTTATTTAGCGCTTCGGGCACTTCTGCACCTTTACAGGCGCAGACGCCTCTGGCCCATCCTCAGCCATCACGTCCGAGTATCCAGTTCAGCCCGATCCTGCGAGCTTACGGGTCTCCGCCACAATCGCCGGAAGGCTTTATCGAAGATGGCTCCTCGCCGCCAATCCACGTACGCTACGGGCGTATGGATCCATTCTGGATACTCGCCCCCGAAGCAGCGACCGCCGTACGGTTCACCGTCTTCGGGCATCACTTCTGGTCGGTCTCACAAGGATTGGCGTGGGCGAAAGCATACCGTTACATGTACTCTCCTGAGGAGACCACCCACGAAGATCGTGCCCTCTCTCGTGCCAGGCAGCAAGAGATCCTCAATCTCTCGCCATTCGACGACAACTTCGTACCTGAGACGCTCAGGTTGTATCAGGAGACGCCGGATACGCCGAGTTGGGCGATGTACGAGATGGCTTGTGCGGATATCGTGACAAGGGCGAAGATTGCAGGTCCTGATGCCGAGGTACGAGATCTGCTCCTCCACGGGACAGAGGATAGGCCCATCTTCTGGGATGTCAACAGTATGACTTGGGGTCGCGGAAGAGAGAAGCCGGATGGACAAAACGCCTACGGCATATTCTTGATGAATATTCGGGAGGCGTTGCGAAGTCGCCCTGGTTCGCCGTTGGTAGACACCAGGATTCCCCTTATGGATGTGCTCTATGGCTTGAGATGACGACCGTTACGGTTTATAATGATCACGATAATAATAAAAGATGATTTTGAGCTCTTTTTGGCCGTGGGAGTTCACTCGGCAAAATCCGCAGAATCTGGTCACTCTCGCAGCGAGCTGGCGTAGGTTCCTCACCTACACCCAGGACCAGATTACCGTTCATACACTTCATCGCTATAAGACTGCATCAGGCTTTCGCGGCAAATGAAATGGATCTGTGCGACTCTCGCATCTAGAGAGAGTATCATCGCGCTCCGATGCTCGACCGGCAGTGCCCTTGAGCTGCGAGCGGCCAGCTCGCAAGATGCGGTGTATTCGGGTCCGTGATTGTGACGCTCGGTGTACACCGATAAAGCGAAAAGGCTTTCAAGTTAGGCTGATGTCGGTGACAAAGCTAGGTTGCCATGCCTTCCGACGTTTTGACCACCAGCCCTAACCTCCTCTCGTTACCTGATCTTTCTTTTGTTTTCGCTGCGTGCCACCCAGGGCGCCGCGCGCCACCATACCCGGACGCAGACATGTTTTGTTCTCCTTTGGGATATGTGTGGACCGAACATCGGGTGGCTGTGTATGCTCTGACCTTCATCTCGCTGTTGTTCTCGGTTGTCCAACATGCGCTTTCCTGTGGATGAGCCTTATATGAGCATGGACGTAGCCATGAAAGGGCCCACTTCCCTTCTGTTGTTCACCGAGACCAATAATGACAGCTTTTCAAGAACCTCACTTGCCGCAGGGTTACGGACCTGGTCCTAGCGGCTATCGGTTTGTCCCCTACCGTCATGTCGCGCCACCGAAAGGTTCTCTGGTGCCGCTAGAAGCCTACGAACCCACACGTACGTCACGCCTACCACTTCTCGGATTTGTCGTTCTGACATCTGCATAGGAAATGCTTGTTCACCTCTGTGTGGCCTCTTTCCGTGCATGTGCAGGGATAACCGCCGAGGCGCCGCACAGTCTTATAACGATCCACTCGTACCTCAAATAAGCCCCTTCTCCAGCTCCCCTCAAGTAAAGCGGAAGCGAAGATCCAGTGCGCCTTCGTCGTTCCTACAGCGTATCCTGCGCATAGGGTCCAAATCAGAGTCTACCCACCCTGCCATGCCCACAAGGACGCCACCATACAACGCCTACGTTTCCCCTGTGCATCCTCCGCGCCGTACAACACGCGCATCTGCTCCGGTCCTCCCTGGACATGACGAGTCTCGTCGACGGCGGAAGTCGACTTCTGGCTACACACGTCCATCTCCGCAACCTGTGGCTAACATTTCGAGACTCCCAACTCAAACGCCGGTTGTACAGCATCAACCCCTACCCGACATAGACTACAATCCTCCCTCCTGGATTCCGCCTTCCAGGGCCGATATGCATGCATATACGCCGCAAGTCGCGTCGGCAGCACTTCCTGAAACTACGCACTCATCGAGAACACGGCGCGAGTTAGCTTCGTCAGGACCGAGGCGCGAGAGATCATCCGCACGTATCGACACTTCTTCTAGTACTTCGAACTATGCAATGCCGTCTAGGCACCGAAGTAGGCCACACAGAGCGTCTCTTGCGACCTCGTATTCTTACGGCCCAGCACTCAAGGACCGTCCTGGCGTGCCACCAACCCCTTACGTCCCCCAGATCTCATCAGACTATACGAGTCCTGCTCAGCCTCCTCCACTAGAGGAGCCTTTGTACTTCTCGAACCACACGTATCATCCTTTGAGATGGCTGGCGCCGGAGTGCCGTCTTCCTCGCCCGTTTATTCTCAAGGGAAGACACTTCTGGTCCGTCGCGCAGGCAGTATCGTGGTGGAAGGCGCTGGCGGCGGGCGACATAGCGCTGGCACGCGTCATCAAGAACCTCGATCCCGGCCTCCCCAAGAAGGAGTTTGAAAGAAGGGAAGCGCGCTTGTCGAACGCGATCTGTACACCTTCCGGATGGGTGCAAGGCCTGACAGGCGTGTACAAGACTGTGGTTCTTGCCGCCTTCAGCTCGGATGACGCAGGCATGCGAACCTTGCTTCTCGATACAGGCTTTAGGGAGCTGGTCTGGGATGCCTCTGACTGGGATTGGGGCCGCGGAGGGAATCGGTATGGGCAGATCCTCATGGACGCTCGCTCGCAACTTCGTCAGGAAGTGCATAATGCAGCGCATCGTAAGATAGAGAGTCGCATGCCTCCCACAGCAACACCCAGAGCATCATCTAGACATCATCACACATCACGGACGGCATACCCTTACACTGGATACTCTGACCTTCACCAACGGCCGTCAAGGAGCGGTCGACACCATGTACAATTCAACCCTACACCTATGGTTCAAATAATATAGTGACGTCACCTGTAACGATTTGATGTATCTCATGAACTGCTACGACCTCATAGACCAAGCGGGAATGATCTCTGGAATTAGTGCCAGCTCAAGAGTGACTTTGAGTATGCTCACTTATCCCAGGCGCGGGCCGTCGAGAAGGCCGTGGAAGTTGCCGAGCACGAGGTGGTTAGCGCCACAAACCGCGTTACGATTCGACTTGACCGCAACACCCATCTCGCTTTCCACCAATCGTATCCCGCTCAACTTCTGCGTGAATATACGCTATGCCACTGCCTCAAAGAGTTGGAACTCCTCGGGATGGCTCGCGCACTGTCACCATCACACCAACACCAGCGCCTGAAGAAAGCGGGAACGCCGGCCCGTCAAATATCGCCGGTGTTCTGCATCTCCGGGGCGATCGTCACCCTGGCCCTAGAGTTACCTGGACAGAGGACGTTGTAGATAATGAGGGTATGGGCAAGAAGAAATCAAAGAGTGCGTATGAGCAAGAACTAGACATAGAATTTGCGCTGACAAAGATGTTTCATCTGTACAGTCTGTTGTATCTATCACAAACCCAAAGCATACGACGAGTCGTCCGATGAAGACTCTTCCTCAGATGATGACGATGATTCTGAGCCGGACACCTCGTCTGCACGCCCATCCGGCAACTTCGCCAGGAGACGGAACCAGCATCACTCTCACGCTCATCGGCACGACGAACACGAGTGCTCGCATGTGCATGGTCTGCCCTCCGACGATGACACCAATGCTTATGAGCGGGCACCGTCTTCGAACAAGGGCAAGGGCCGAGCATAATGCATAATATGTCGTGCGTTGTTCGGGCTCCGGGCGCGGAGGCTCGGTAGTTCGTCGATGTGTGTCAGAGCTTCGTTGTTCTGCGCGCCGGCGACGCCGCCGATATCTTTCAATCGATTACCCACTCGTATCGTGCATGCTGCTTTCGTACTTTTCGCTGTCTCCACCTTGTTCACTTGATGTGCACTTTACTGATACCTGTTGAACCTGTCTACTCTGTGTACACCCTTTAGATCTGCAGATCTGGAGTGCTGCGGCGCCTTGATGGCATTAACCCTTTTAAGATTAGGAGTGGGCTCCCTACTTCCACCTCTTCCTAGAACGTGCCCGATCTTGGGTGTATCGACGTGGACGCCATGAACACACATCCTTTCGGGCAACGAGGATGGTATCTAGTAAAGTGTTGAGCTCTGAGGCAGGCATCGCACCATGCGCCGAATATATTGTGGAATTTGCTAGACATAGCGAACCACAATCGTCCCACCAAGCGAGGACCTGATTGGATAGCTGCTGCCTGCAGATGCGTGGCCTGTGATTTACGACACTCGTCGAAGATCTAGAAAGGTCGTGCACTTGAACCTTCGGGGAACCGAGGTCGTCTGCCCAATGGCGCTGAGACTCTGCTACATTGAAGCTGTGCATATGGATACGTGGCCGGCCTGGGCGTAGCGTATTATATTCGTCGAGCCACGATTCCGCAAATGCCCGTGCCGAGTCAAACCGCTGCCGAGAGCTAGCAGAGTGCCGGAGAAGCACGTAACCGCATAAGAAAAGGAGATTAGAGCCACATTTGTAATGTTCATAAGACTCGCGCGGGAAGACATCCGTCGGACGCGGAGTGCAGAGCACTGCAACTGCCAACTCAGCTCTCACCCTCATCTTGCCATGTCGTCCGCTGAAGAGGATTCCAACGACGCTCGCGACGCGAAGAAACGCAAGGTGCAGCGAGCCTGCGATGTATGTCGGCGCAAGAAAGGTGCGCCCTTGCGCTTATTACCCGCGCGCGGGTCTAGAATGTGTACGATGCTCATGTGCACATTCGCCCCTCGCGATCTCTGTAGTCCGTTGTGAGTTCACGTCGTACCTCCACCAAGCACAAGGGTCCCAATAGAATTTGAATTTGAAGGCGATGGTGGCTCAATGCCTGGAAACCGATGTTCGAACTGTATCGCGTACAACTTGGATTGCACTTATGTCGAGGCGGCCAAGGTGGGTAGTCAATCTCCTGATTCGTCCCTCCACTCCTTCTCGTCGACTGCCTGTCAAGCCCGCCCCATGCGTCTTGCGCGTCCGCTTCCTATCCAGTCCTCCCAAGGGTTCAGGTATTCCCCTATACCGATTGTCCCGTGCCGTTCGCCACAATTCGCGGCAACATCTCCGTCCAATCAGGATCTCGGTGGCGACATGGTCATTTGCAATCCTGTCAGCAACCTGACGCGTACTCGTGCCGTTACGCTACTTCGTCTTCGCCCGCTCAGTTGGATTTCTCATGCGCTACATGCTATCGCGCCGTCGTGTTACTAATGCACACCCTCGGATCGAGATGCTGACTCCTATTTGCGTAGAAACGCGGCCCTCCCAAAGGGTGAGCTTGATATCCGATCCAAAGCGGAGTATCTACACGATTCCTGACGCCGCCATTCTAGTTATGTCGAGAGCTTGGAGAACAGGCTGGAGAAGATGGAATCGCTCTTGAATCAGGTACTGCACCCCTCTTTCCACCTCTATCCGAAGTATCAACTCTCGTGTGTTCCCTTCGCCAGTTGTGTCCCAATGCCGATTTCAGCAAAGAACTCGGCGCCCCGATCGACAAGGAGAGCTGGGCTCGCGACCGACAGTCTGAACACCGACATTCTATGTCTTCGCGATCTGGTGTCTCTTCGATGACATTCGGCTCGGGTTCAGGGACGACTCCCGTCCACAAAGTTAACGTTGAACATCTTACATCCGACGAGGAGGACGCGCTCCAGATCGACGAGGTCAACAAGAAGATGGCCAATCTCTCTGTGGGCTACCGGTTCTTTGGCAAATCCTCCGGCGTGCGACTCGTCAAAACGGCACTTGACTTCAAGTCCGAATATTCTGGCAGGGTCGTCGACGAACGCGACTTCCAGCGCGGCCAGAGGGACGAATTTTGGACCGTACATCCGTGGGAGGTTCTATGTCTGGACAACCACGAATTCGCTGGAATGCACCACCTTCCACCACCGGATCTTCTCGAGTCCCTCATCGACCTCTACTTTGAGCACTCGAACTTGGTCTACCCGTTACTGCACAGACCTACGTTCGACAGATTACGTGCAGAAAGCTTGCAGTTCAGCGATGACTCCTTCAGCAGTGTTTTGCTCCTTGTGTGCGCTATCGGCTCTCGCTGGTCTACGGATACTCGGGTACGGCTGGACGACACGACTATGTGGTCGTCTGCGGGCTGGAAATACTTCCAGCAAGTGCGAATGGCGCGCAAGTCTTTCCTCGTCCCTCCATCACTGTACGACGTCCAGATCTTTGCCGTGAGTAAGCGAGACATGGCCTATGCTGTATATGGACTCATTCATGACATAGCTGGGATGCCTCTTCTTGAGCGGCTGCTCCGCCCCACAAGTCTGCTGGACGATGTGTGGTGTGGGTATACGTTTCGCGGAGGATGTGGGTGCGCACCGGCGGAAGGTGTACAGCTCTACCCCACGGGTCGAGGATGAGTTATGGAAGCGTGCTTTCTGGGTTCTTGTCGTCGTCGACAGGTGGATGAGCGCGTCGTTAGGCCGCCCATGCTCGATCCAAGAAGAAGAGTAGGTTTCCATTCTTGCAGCGCCGTGATCCTCATTGACCCGGTTCTGACAGCTTCGACCTGGATCTCCCCGTGGACGTCGACGACGAGTACTGGGAGAACTCGGACCCCGCCTTGGCCTTTCAGCAGCCGCCCAATAAGCCGTCGAAGATTGCGTACTTCATTGCCTCCATCCGACTGAACCAGATTGTTGGCTTTGCCCTACGAACCATAGTGAGTGTCCGACACGGTCTTAATGAACCCTTGCGAGCTTCACAGCTTTTCCATAGTACTCTATCAACAAGAGTAAGGCTCTTCTGGGCTTTGTCGGCGCGGAGTGGGAGCAAAGAATTGTGGCGGAACTCGACTCGACGCTCAACAAGTGGGTCGACGGGGTGCCCGGTCATCGTGAGTAAATGTCACCTGCGGCCAAGCACAGAATGCTGACGCAAAGTAGTCCGCTGGTCTCCATCTCCGGAACACGCGCCCTTTTTCGTGCAATCCGCGGTACTCTACTCGCAGTATTATCAGCTGCAAATCATGGTGCACCGCCCGTTCATCCCCACAGCGCAGAAGCCCAGCAAGCTGTCTTTCCCGTCCCTCGCGATCTGCACGAATGCCGCCCGCGCTATCAGCCACATTGCGGATGCCGCCCGGAAGCACTTCCCTGGGCGCGCATTCCCTGATCTACAGATGCCGTCATTCACCGCTGCCATCGTCCTTTTGCTCCATATATGGGGTCACCGGCGGGCAGGTCAAACTTCGTCGGGCATGGACTACACGCAAGAGATGCAGAGCGTGGAGAAATGCATGAACGTCTTGAAGGATACGGAAAAGCGATGGCATACTGCAGGACGTCTCTGGGACGTTCTGTACGAGCTGGCTTCTATTGGCGACCTACCCCTTCCTCATAACACGCCGACGACGAAACGCGAGCGCGATAGCGATAGCCCTCGCTCAACTCAGTCGTCCAGCAGCGCCGGCGCAAGCCCGCCTTCTGAGCGTGCAACGGCGGG
>UWZB01000007.1:105865-116229 GCA_900536885.1 Peniophora sp. CBMAI 1063
TCATCAGACCATACCGAAACAGCAGCCTTCGCCCTTCATGTTCGAGCCTCTCCCCATGAACACGGACGAGCTTGGGCGTATGGCTGCTCCCGGTCAATGGGGCGGACCCCTATTCCCTACACAACCTGCCGCCAGTCAATTCGATCAGAGCCTTGGCGCAGTACCCGGCAGTAACGGCCTCGTTCCCGGGGGCGTTGGTGTTGGTGTGGATCCTGCCGCACAAAACATGAACGTCGGTGGGTTGGGTGGCCCGTCGCAGATGAACATGTTCGACGCGTTGCTTGCGGGAATGCCGACTGGGATGGGAGCGGACGTTGCGATGGACCCGATGGCCGGAACTGGGATGAATAGTATGAACATGGATATGTGGAGTAATATGCCGACTGGATACGGGTGCGTATATCCTTTTGGTGTACTTCTGGTGCTTGTACTGATGTTCGCGCGCAGGTTCGACGACTGGGGCTCGTACATCAGTAATATGGCTGGACAGCCGCAGCAGACGCCGGGCCAGGAAATGCCGGGTCAAGGTCAGTCCATGCCTCGCTGAGTCTGCGGACGTAGAGGTTTCTACATACTGTACGATGCCTAGACTGGGTAGACTGCTACGATATCGTTTCCTCTGTGCTTTGACCCCCTGATATTGCTGTTTTCTGACGATGCAAATGATATATCACTGTACTGTATAATACACTTTTGTTGCGCAATGATGAATCCCTCTTCCCTCTTCTTTCCACTGAGCCCAGCGCGACTTGAGTGACCTCAGACTGGGACAATTGATGCGGTCATATCTTTGTGTGCTTCTCACTACTAGACTGATCCGATAAAGTGGTACCAAATGAGCTCAGGCGCGGAAGTGAAGCGACGCTCCTTGTCATTGTCTGAAGCTGGCACTTCCTACGCGTCTGGCGCTTGGTGATCGGATCAACGGAGAGGCGGACCAGCGTGCCGATGGTTCGGGAGACTCTTGACCTTACCCCACCACGTCCACGACATCGATCAACTATCCCCTGGCTTTGAGACGGTAAAGAATATGGCCTGTGGACTGGCTTGACAGCGTGGGCCGGCGATGCTCCAATCATGAACAATGTCGACCCATGGGCGGCGGCAGGTCTCATTGCCATGGGTCAGTGCAAGAAGCCGGTTGTATAACACTGGTACATCTGTAGCGCTGTCTGAAGACGATATTGCAGCTATCTCTGATGTAGATTCAAGTGTTATGATCTTATTTTGGTGATATGGAGAGGCATCGTCTGTTCCAGCGTACATCGGGCCAACCCAGCTTGTGGTGTAGCGCTGACCCATTGACCCTCTTCAATTATCCTCACCAGGATTCGGATGCATCTCTCAATGGTTCAAACCATGGGCGCATGTCCGGAGGCATGCTTTCGTACTATATAAATAGTGGAATGATTCACTATTTTCCTTCACTCGCCCCCTCACACTCTCCGACATCACCAACGATCAGCATAGACCATGGCTACACCTATACGCATGCTTCTCGAGGCAATCCCGCTTTTTAACAAAACCTGTAACGGCGGCGTATTTAATGCACACTTGGAGGTCTTTCCCAACGCATCAGACCTCGTTTTCACCCATCGCGAAGTGGCGCCGGGAACCGTTCGTGATGGATTCCGAACGGTCATTATCTCAGCCAAAAGCTCAACGGACGGTAAGCATGGAATGCGCTCAGCGGTATATCTTGAACATCTGCTCATTTACTGCTCAATTCAGCTATCCCGAGAGACGCGTTGTGTATCAGCTGGAACCGCAAACTGGAACGGAAGACGACGCAGTTCTTCATAAGCGGGATTGCCGACCAATCTAAGCCAGCTGAGATCATGCTGCAGAGCGCGTACCGACCTGACATTGGGCAGCCGGTGCATGGGTCCCCGTCAACAGTACCTTGCTCGCCAGATTCAGTCGCTCTCAAGCGTGCCGACCTGATAACAATGCGTTATGCAGGTTCCCGGGAGGGTGTCGCGATGTTGTTCAGTGTAGACTTTAGCACTTAGCAGTCGTAGACAGACTTGGCGTGCCTGACTATTCGATTCCAAAGTCTCATATCCACGAGCAGAAGGCGCTTGAATTGGTTCATCTGGGTTACCAACGTCACCGTACTATGTGCTGTATCCACATCTTGTTTGTACATTATGATGAAGGAATGACTATCTCTGCACTTGAACTCATAGCTTATCCTCATATCTGTGATCGTACAAGCTCCTCGATGATTACGATTGACTCATGGGCTTTTCAAAACGAATCTGTTACGAATGAGAGGCGAACAGTTTGAGCAAAAGTGACTAATCGAATGGTGTTCCTTTAGGAAGAAGATCTATGATCTAATTGCCTCTGGCCAGTCCTCGTATATGGGGCAAGTACTATAGGCGATCTTGCATGTGGCGGAATGTCTAGTCAGCCGAAACGTTCGCATTGGAATGGGCACGCGGGCTCGAGAATGGCCGGGACCCGTCGGCAGTGGCACCGCGCTTGCACCAGATCCTCTCCTGGGCCGTCTTTGTGCAGGCCGGATAGGCGCTGCGGTTCCTGCACCTTCCGTCTATAGGCACCGCGGCGAGTGTGAGCCGCCCTGCTTCTCCCGTATCGCGTGCATTGTCATGCAGGATTATACAGCATCGGGCATGTTATCTCGAAAGCATCTTCCATGTTCGTTAGTGCGGTGTCAGCATGCCATGATCAGCGGGCGTGCGAATGGGTGCGAACGTCATCTGCACACCCTTCACTGCAAAGTGAGTCTACAGGGCCGTTTGAGCACGCAGGATGGGCGAGATGGCAATAGAGAGTGGGAGTAGAGTCGGTAAAGTTCATGAGGGTGATGGTATGACGTAGGTAACGAGCTTTACGCAAGAAATGATTGACGGCCATTGACGGCGCGGACCCGTCGACCGCACGGACCGAACTCTTCGACGCGCTACCACGACCCTCACTCTGCTTCCTTCTCCCTCCTCCCACTATAGACCGCCCGTCGGAATCGCGCGTGCAGAGTCGTACGCGTGAGGTGTACATGCATAGGCGGGGATGGACGCGCCCGTGCTGCAGATCAACTCGTCGTTCGAGTTTGACCCGGACGACGATGTGCGGATGACGACCGAGGTCAAGGCGACCGTGCGCGAGGCCCACACAGGGAGCACAAAGTCCGAATATATTCTCAACCAGTACAAGCGCGGCTCCAAGATCGGCGGCGGCCAGCACGGGACCGTCTATATCTGCTACGACATGCACAAGAATTTCGCGATCAGGGTGCGTGGTTCGCGTTGATATATCAAACGTGCCCCTTATTAATATGTGTACTCTGCGCAGGCGATGAAGGTCGTGAGCAGGAAGAATCCGCGGCAGGACCGGGTGAAGGAGCTCAGGAAGAAGCAGCGCTTGCCAGCGTCGGGCTCGCACATGCCAGTGACGGACAACTTCTCGAGTACGGAGCACAAGATCAGGAAGGAGATCGCCGTCATGAAAAAGTGCAAACACCCGAACGTCGTCAGGCTGCTCGAAGTCATTGATGACAAGCTGTACAAGAAAGTATACATGAGTACGTATGTTCTCCCCCTCTCCGAATTCGGAATGCTTCTTGGGCGTGATCTGCTTTCCTGAACTGTGCATGCTTCTCATCACGAACATTCCAATTGTGTTTCCCGTTCGCGTTTGCTGACACTTTTGTCCGTTCGCAGTCATGGAGTACTTGGGCGGCGGCGAGGTCAAATGGCGCGACGACGCGGCGCGGCCGATTCTGCGAGTGGACCAAGTGAGGCGAATAGCGCGGGATGTCATCCTCGGTCTAGAATACCGTGCGTTCAATCTTTCATCAGATTTGCATTGACACCTTCCCCCCTAACCTCCTTATGTGAATAGTGCACCAGCAAGGAATCATCCATCGCGACATCAAGCCCGCCAACCTGCTTTGGACAGAAGACAGGCGTATGGTCAAGATTGCCGATTTTGGCGTCGCTCACATTTCCGCTGCACATGCTGCCCGTTCAGAAGAGCACACGCGCACAAGGAGCTCGGCCGACGACTTGAACCTCCTGTTCGATGATTCAGAGCTTTGCAAGACGGCCGGCACACCTTCCTTTCTGGCGCCCGAGGTCATCTACGAGTACGGCACGGACCCTGTGTCGACCGTCCCGTCCCAAGCCAGCCTGGCCGAGCCTTCCGCCACCAAACGCGATTCCAAGTCGACTCTCCACGCCGTTCCGACTAGACCTCCGATCACCAAGGCTGTCGACGTTTGGGCGTTCGGCGTTTCGCTCTATGGCATGCTTTTCGGGCACGTTCCTTATCATCCGCCTCAAGGCAACGAGTACGCGTTGTACCGGATGATATGCACCGAGGACTGGGAGGTCCCTGCGACTATGGGTTACGATAAGCTCCCTACCGGCGGTCGTCCCCCAGATCTCAGCGGGCCCGAGCCGACGCAGGGTGCGCTGGTGATCAACCTTCTCGAACGCGTTCTCGAAAAGGACGCCTCGAAACGGGCGACACTCGTAGAAGTAAAGGTTCGTCCATCAGTTTGTCCGTGCCTCTCTCGCATTCATCTTACGCCCTTCAACTTTGTAGCGCCACCCATGGTTTATGCGAGATATCTCCAACTCGGACGCCTGGGTCAAGGAGACCGTTAGTCCCCCTGAACCGAGCACGCCTACGACATCGGACGACGCTGAACACGAACTCACGAACCATGACCGAGAATCGCCGGAGGAGCTTGACGATCCGTACAATGACGACGACGACCTTCCGCCAGGTGTCACGCCCGATGAATACGAGACGGCAGTCACCCAAGTCAAGTTTCGTTGGACGCCGCGTGAGATTGGCAAGCGGATCAAGAACTTGCTTGGAGGCAAAGGCGCTCGAGGGCCTGTGCTTCCGCCCCGGCATGCGCGCGACCAGGTCGGCATCCACTCCGAACCGAGTGCTGCTATGGGCCGCTTTGCGCGCCCGCGCAGTGCCGGTGTGGGCGGCGCGTCGAGGAGCGCTGGAGCGTCGCAGGTCACGCCGCCGCGAAGGAAGAAGGAAGCACAGCCGGCGCGACATCAGAGTCAGCAGTTTGTGCGGCGCGGGTTACCGATCCCAACTAACAACCGTGCGCGTTCAGTAGACAGGCCCTCTCGTGGTGGCGTATCTTCGGTCGGCACAGGCGGCGGACAGTACGGCACTGTCGGGTCTGTGTCGACAATGGCGACGCGGGACGATCCGCTGGACAGCAACATGCGTTCGTTGAGCCCTACACGAGCACTCGGCGAGCGGGAGCGGACGAGGAGCAAGTACTCAATTCGACAACTCTTCGCGCGCTCTCCCAGCGGACAAACACTTGCTTCAGATGTCCCCACTCCTTCGACATCAACTTCGACAGGCGTGGGTAGCTCGCGGTTACATGCCGTAACATCCATCTCGCTCGTCTCATCCCCTGGCATGTCGACCAAGCCCGCAATCAGCACTGGCGCTGTTACGCCGGCTTCTGCTACTGGTTCTTCACCAAGCGACGGATTTGGCTTCGGTACTCCGCCGCAGGCGCGCGCTGCTAGCTGGGGCAACGTCGGGGATTATGCCAAGCGGAGGGGAAGCCTGCCACACAGCGCGGGTCACGATGCGGACGGTCAGAGCATCTACTCTGGCGCTGGCGATGAACCAGACGACGACACCATGTTCTATGGCGCGGGAGGTGTGGCCGATGCACCGCATACACCACTAGCCGTGTCTATGCCGCCTACACCGGGAGTGGGAGGTCCAGGGTTCGTGCCATTCGCAGCTCCGCAAGACATGGGCCGCATAGTGCCCGTCACGCTCGCGTCGTCTGGAATCGCGCATGCCATGGCTGTCCCGCCTGAGCTCTTGCATGGCGTTACGGGCCGCGATCCGTCGACAATGGCGGATCCCGCGAATCAGGCGCCGTCTCGTTCTGGCAACGCTTCTCGAACACACGCGAGGAGTCCGCTTGTCCAGGCCTACGCATCGAGCGACGACGGGGAGGATTGGGAGGAGCAGGATAGACCACCGCGATTACCTGAACACTTCGATTCCGATTTCGAGAGGGACGAGGAGAGAGAAATTGGAGGTCAGGGTGAAGCGGGTCCGAGCGCTAGTCCTGGGAGCAGTCAGGACAGCTTCGAAGATGATGACAGCAGCTTCTTCGAGAGGACCAGCGCTAGTGACAAACGGAGGAGGGAGTTGGCGAAGGAGGCGCAGAGGATGTTTGATGAGGAGGGGAGCGGACATGGGCCTGGAGACGTTCACGGGCTTGGCCACGACGCCCAAGATTCAGACGAGGAGGACGAGCCTGAGCACGACGAACACGATTCGTGGCATGGGCTCGGACAGGAGCATGATCCTTACGGTCACGACCATGGGCACGATCCATACGAGCATGATGGGCCGCGACCAACAGCCAGTCAGCTATTCGGCGAGGAGTGCTCGAGCAGCGAGAGTGGAGGAAGTAGTGGAAGCGATGACGAAGACGAGAGCATGGAAGCTGCCGCTATCGAGGTTCGAAGGAGGCGTCCGAGCGCAAGCGTGGGCGTTGGCTCCGGCGTAGGCTCACCAAGGCCGAGGGTCTTGACGCCTCCAACCCCGGATAGCGATAGCGACGATAGCGGCAGTGAGGAGTAGTGCTGCTCGAACTCATGGACCTCCTTCCGACTTCGTCATCTTTGCCGACACATCGCATCTCGGTCTTCTCCCATCGCCTTGTTTCGTCTCCGCCTGTCCACCCGCAACCAGTCTGCTCGTCCTTGTCTGTGCCTATGCATACCAACACCCCCACTCTGTCTTTGTCTCCCCTGTCACGCAATACCCCTTATCTTCACTTGCAACTGTATAAACCCCACAACACACATCGTCCCCCTCGCAACCCCTGGATTCCCCCACCCCACATCCGCTTCTCCGGGCCCGCACCTACCATGTCGATACTTACGCGCATTCACCACCTGTTTTATATTCCTGGTCGGCCCCCCTCCCCGTCGCTTAGTCTCTGTTGTCATACCTTTGTGCATACATACATGATACGATTTTCGGTAACAGTCTTACACCCCACTGCCGTTTCATTGATACGTCGAGTTCGTTATCGGGCGCTTTTCTGCATTTTCTCATACATAGAGACGGTTGTGTGTTATGTTGTCATTAGCTAGCTTGTGTTTATCTGATTGCATAGAGATTATCAGTTCGCTTGCAGAGTTTTGTAGTGTTGAGCCTTGGTTGAGGCCGTTGAAGTTGCATATGGCGGCTGAAGCACTGGTCGATGACAAGTGTTTGAATGTAAGAGGAGAATGCCCGTTTAGCTCAGTGGTAGAGCGCGCCACTCGTAATGGTGAGGTCGGTTGTTCAATCCAGCCAATGGGCAATGAACCTCTTCTTGCTCCTTTTTACCTGTCAGACCACCTCCAGACATGAGGCGCATATAGTAAGTCGTAATCGAATTTTTTTCTCTTGGTGCAAGAGAGGGCTCCTACCGTCATGCGGTTCGGCCGCGAGCCGACGGCTTATATCAGACATCGGCCCGGGCCCTGAACGGGAGTCCATTGGTGAGGGTGAGTCGTGCATACGGTTGCCTCTGAACGACCACCATCTCGTCGTACACGATAACTTCACAAGCGCTTCACTCCCCTACCTACTGCTGTGAGTGCATGTTCTACCTCTGCGACACGGCGATCCTGGGAATTCTCAAGCCGTGATCTGTCCTAAACGGTCCTTTCAGCACGTCATGGCCGTTACGCTCTCCTCCGTGCCCGTAGACGCCTGTTACGCTGTGGCGTGTGGAACCTGCGGAAAGACGACTTGGAAGGTTGGTCCATGTTCTTTTCTGTGCTCAGGTACAAATACTGAGAACGCCGCGTGCCCGTAGGGGTGTGGACAGCATGTTGATTCGGTATGTCCTTTGCCTGAAATCTATGTTGTGCCTTAGTTCCTAGACGGAACCGCTGGCAGTCGCCTTTCTGCAGATGTCGATGACGAACGTGCGCGCCCATACTGACCTCTCCGCTCGCTAGGTTATGAAGGACGTCAAGGATGAAGACAAGTGCAAGTGCCCTCGCGCTTAAGGCCGGTCTTCGAGGAGGTCCTGCAGACGGGGACCGCATGTACTATAGTGTATAGAAACTCCGGCCGTCGATGAATGTTGTCTTGAGTTTTCATGCTTCTTTGTACGTTATGTCTGGCTCCGCATCCGCAGTGTGTGGTGAAGGTCCGAGGACGCCGGTAGTGCGATATCGCCTGCATCTGGGAACTGCTAAACGGCGCTGTCACGCGCGCCGAGGCCTTTATCAATCGCATTTGACTTAGGCGCCGTAGATACGGACATGTGTACATGTCTTCGGCTTCCCAAATGCGCTCTATAGTGGGGCGCCAATCTGTCAGCAAGACCTTAAGTTCGACACACGCGCGTAGGTTGGTCTCGGGGCCGCATATATAGCTCAGGAGCTTGCCCGCTGACAGTGCTCCCTCTTTCGCCTGGTCCTGAGAGACAATGGAGCATCATGTGCTGGTTCCCGCCATTACGATCCAGGGGACGCTGGAGCCTCTGCTTTTCCTGGGAGTGCTGTCGATGATGTGCGTGTGCTAAACCCTACCTATAAGCTGGTGGCTGACTCACTACGAGCATAGCCTGTACGGTGTCCTCATTATGCAAGTCTTCAACTATTACAGTGCATACCAGGATGATCAGAAAGTCCTGCGTGTGGCCGTGAGTCCCGATACAGCTCTCTTCCCGCTCGGTATCTAAGTTTTTGCAGGTTGCTGTCGTACTAGCGGTGGGTTCTCCCGGTCGTCTGTAGGACCAACGTGCTCATATAAGCGAATGGAAGCTGGAGACGGTCCAACAAGCCTTCCTGTTGCATACGCTCTGGTATTATCTGATCTTCTTAGGAGCAGAAGAGATCACGGCGGAGACATCGGTCAACTGGTGCGCGTATCTCGTGCACTACCGCGTTTCATAGTACTCATTCTGCCATCAGGAGCTTCATTGTCAGTTGCTATCATTCTTCACATTCGTCTTGGTTAATCTCGTATGCATCGTTCTCAGGGCAGGATTGTTCCGACGGTGCGTTCGAGCTTGTCAATGCCTCGCGCGTCTCGTTGAATGAGCTATGAATAGGAACTGGGAACTCTAATCGTCGAGTCGTGAGTGCCCATCGATTCCATGCATGACAACATACTCACAAGACGTACACCAGCCTCTTCATAGCGCGGATCTGGATACGTATGTGGCTCTTGGTCCCAAATACCTAACACTAACAACATCTCTCTCTCAGTGGGTGATCGAAAGAGATCCTACCTTTTACTGGTGCGCTCCTTTCGGCGGCGGAACGATCAGGCTTACGATTGTCGATAGCTTTTGCCCGCGCTTGTGGCGTTTGGTACGTTTACCGTGTATCTGGATTGCTTCTGGGAGTGCTGATATAATGACAGGGTTCGGCATCGGTAAGCATACACAAACGTCTTTCCTACAAACAAAGTCTGAAGGTCGTCGGCGAAGCTTTGGTCGCACATTTGTATGTGGCATTCTGCAAGAGACGACATCTTGAGCTGAACGCTTCAACACAGTTTCGAGCGCCCAGCGTTTGGCGATGCGCCTTCTTCTAGAGTAGGAATCATCAAAACGCCACCCAAGTGCGATCTTTGACTCCTTTCATGTACAGTGGTTCCTTATAGCTTGGGCCTCGACGCGCGCCCTTGCTGATATGGCCATCGCGAGTATCAAGTGTTGGAAACTCAACCGCTCTCGGAGAGACCTATCGGCAGAGTTGGTTCTTCGCCAGCTTTAATGTTCAATGATCGCTCATGCTTGGTACAGGATTCAATCGGTCCTATGGAGCATTTTCTCCTTCTCATTAACAACAGGCATCATGACGAGGTCAGGTGGTTAGTTTCTATGTATCCTGCTTGTTCTCACGAGTTATACCAGCGTCTGTGCCCTGCTCATCCTCATCACGGTCCGCACGTCTTTTTAATCTCGTTATGAGGCGTCTCACCGCTTTTTGCAGTACCTCACCCTTCCTTTCGAGTTCGTCTACGCGGGCCTGTACACAATATACGGGAAGAGTGAGTTACCCCATCACTAGCCAACACCTGTTCACGATTGCTGATTCTTTCCCAGTCTATGCAAACTCGCTGCTCGCTTCGTGAGTTTGATGAATACTGCACTCGCATGGTTGTATCGCTAACATAAACCTCCCTCAAGCTTGAATACACGACCAGTCTCCTACCCAGCCGCCGGTTCGAGAGACGCTTTCGCTCTCTAGGGTGGTGGGGGGAGGATAAGATGGGGTGATCTAATCAAATCAATCGAATTAGTCCAAATTGAGCGAAGTTGAAGAAAGATGGGCGCGTCTCTCTCACCGGCGGCTGGCACAAAACACTTG
>UWZB01000007.1:116239-127201 GCA_900536885.1 Peniophora sp. CBMAI 1063
GTGGTCACCAGCGAAGACGCGAACAACGCGTCGCGTCGCGGTCCGTCGCGAGCCGCATTCTGCGCGCTTGCTCTCACGCGAAGTTGTCTTGAACCATCACGAGCGCTACGCATCTTCCCTGAACCTGGCATGGGCGCTCGGAAGACTGCTCACGTAGATCCGTCTATAGTGGGCGAATGCGCCGCAATCTCATATATCGCTCGTAGTCGACTCCTGTGCTCTCCCGTGCTCTCCCGTGCTCTCCCGTGCTCTCCCGTGTGGCCTACATGAGACGACCTGGAGACTTCTCCCTCCAGCTGTCGTCCGCATGTCTTCATGAGTCGACGCATCTCGTTTGATAAATGCCATGAATGCGAATCATAGAAGCCTTTCTTAGCTGCGAGTATGAAGGGGCGAGTGATTGACGCTCCTACATACGATGTGGCCTAATCGCACCTGCTCGCCTCGACGACGCCTCGTGTGGTACACGCGTTGTCGTGCGAGTCGAGCTCAAGCTGCTACATATAAGGTATAGCATCGATTGCACCGCTGCAAGCCGGCAGCATACCAGCAGCACCAGCACGACAGCATGTCCTTCGACGTCCCAGGCGGGTTCATCAGCGTCATGTCACCGGTCTACCCACCACTAGCCATGCCTTCGCGCTCTCAAGAGGCCGTGCAGTCCGCTGGCTATCCTTACGCCCCTGCTATGGCGCATGCTTACACGCACCCGCCGGACCACGACTCTCAGCTGGGACAATATACCTACAGCCCTCAAGCGTCGCACCCATCACACCCATATCCCTTCTCGACCGGGCCGGAGCAGCACGATCGCGACATTGCACCACTGGGCATGCCGGAGCACGATTCTGTGAGCACTGTCCAGGTCATCTCCTCATGATACATATACTGACCTCTATGTGCCAGTCTCCGCAAGTGCCATACGTTTACCCTCAAGCCTATCACAGCGACAACTCCCTTCCGACTTCCGATATCGAGGAGCTGTACTACAACGGGCCAACCTCCCCTCCACATCCACCCGCACCCAACCTCGCAGAACACCAGAGACCAAGCTTCGAGAGCTTCTCCTCGACTCCACCACTCCTGTACTATGCGCAACTCAATAGTCAGCATCAGGTCAAGACGCACGGCTTCCGCGCGGGCGTACGACGCGGGCTGGAGAAGGCGCACATCCATGTGCACAAGAGTGCGTGAATACCCGTTGCACGCACTCGGCTGTAGTCCTGATGTTCCCGCTATAGAGTCGATCGGCGAAGCGCTGGCGCATAACGCCAGTCTAGCATCAACTATTCCTGTACCAACAGGCGCGCCGATCGGCACTCAGAGCACGCCCGCCCTAGACGCTTCGTACATCCAACCGCGCTCGAGCCCGAACGCCGCCAGCAGCTCTTTGAAGACGAACTTCCACAAAAGTGGGTACATTCTCTATCTATGAAGATGAGACGCTGTAGTGACTGACGTTCCAGCTGCGGCTGAACCCGCAGGGCGTCCAGATCCGAACTACTGCAGGATGAGAGATTGTGGGAGGCTTGTGGCGAGGATACCGAGTTTGGGCGGGTGTATCGAGTGGTGCGGGCACGAGCATATGAAGTACGTCTTGTTCAGCTGCTGCTGACGCTGTGAAACTCGGCTGATGGGTCCATAGGGAAGGGATGCAGCGATATGGGCTAAAGGCGTGTAAGAGGTGCAGGACAAACCCGAGGCGATGGGACGATAAATATTGTTGTCCGGCTTGCGCTGACCGCTGACGGACGTGGATGAGGTGCTCAGGATACATCTTTGTGGACTCGTAGCTGTGTTGAGGCGTTCTGGTAACGCTGCTAGTCGACTCGACAACCTGTATCTCCATTGTTGTACCCCATGTTTTCACACCGACCTGTAGGCTGTCAGTTAGACCGCGTATCATGGAAACGTACCCAGTCTCATGAAGCAGCACCATAGAACCACTGAATTTACTTTCTGACTGCCTGAACCTCTTGTAGGCAAGCTGAAGAGAATACGGACATAATGCATTGTTTTATTGAGCGTGGGAATATATCGACCCGATGCCACGAGCCACAAGTGCCGCAATGTTCTTACGTCAGCCCCATCAACCACGGCTCGGGAACAGTTGAGTCGCGCAATTGAACCGTTGGCACTTTGAACACCTCACCACGTACCACCACTACCACAACGACCCTCCCTACTACAAACACTCCCATCGCAAGTACAGCCAGCGACCATGGCTGATACTGTGCGTTACTCGCCTGACGCGTTCCATGAGTGTTGTGCTAACGCGACTGTTTCAGGTAGACACCATGTATGGTCGGCACCGACAGTCGATAGCAGACATCGAGCAAGACCTGACGGAGATCTTCGAGGGCCACCCGGACGCATACGAGAACGTGAATAAGGAATGGGTGCTGCCAGCGAATTGTCTGCCCGATGTATTCGAGACATACCAGCACCAAACCGGGATCGAACTCTTGACGCGAGAGGAGATGGACCAGATGGTCGCGTTCGTGCAAAACACCCCTGGACTGGAGGCGACGCCCGCGATGCTGCTTCAGGTCGTGGCGCAGCGCAGCGCGTCGAGCCCTGAACAGCATTCTCCCGCCGGCGAACAGCCGCGCGGACGCGAGGACGAGCGGGCCGGGCGTCAATCCCGCTCGTCAAGCGCCGGCTCTGATGGCACCTACTATCATGGAAGCCGACCGCCCAGTCGCGGGCCGGCCGTGCCACCCTCGCCATTTGACGCCCAGAAGAGGCAGCGCACCACACCATTGGGGGCAGCAGCACCGTCTAGTTGGGCGAGGCGGCCGATAGCACCAGCACGGAGGAAGAGCTTGAGTGATAATGAGGTAATTGTCAACTCTATACACTTCGCCATCAGACAGACATCACGTCGGGGGAGTTGCGCGACCTTCGCGGTCAAGTCGGCAAAGTCCGTGTGCAACAGTCCGAATCCGGCTTGCTTTATTCCTGAAGCATAGTTCTGTCAACTTGTCATATCTCGATGATGCTGACGACTCTTTACCCATGCAGTCTGGCGCGCCTTCTTCTTTCCGCTCTTCAACCGGTGGCCGTGGCAAACGTACCCCATCCCAACAGCGCGACCAGTCCGACGACGAGTATGGTCTCAGCTCTCCTCCAGGCGGTGAAGTCTACTCGCGTCCGCACTCCCGCACCCAATCTCAACCTCAGAACGTCTTGTCTACACCCCGAGCATCATCCGACCGCGACGAGCGAAAATCACCCGCTCACCTCGACCTCGCTCGGTCGGTATATGACGCCTTCCAAGATCAAGTCTCTTCATTGCCCATGCCTCACGCCGAGAACGGGTATGACGAGGAAGAAGACGAGGATGTCACCGCTATGGGCCTGGTCATGGACCGTTCGGCACGGTCGTCGACTATATCTATGGAGGCGGATGAGCGCATGGATGTGCTCCAGAAGGCGAACAACGAACTCAGCAAGAAGCTCATCGAGAGCGAGAGGCTGTTGCAAAACAGGCTGAACAATCACGAGGCGGATTTGGAGGAGATGCAGGCCAAGCTGGAGGAGACGTGGGCGGAGTTGGCCGCGACGAAGAGGGAGGAGAAGGAGTTGAGAAGCAAGGATGTAAGTCTCTTATCTCAAGCGCAAGGGCACGAATACTGATTGACATCGCGTAGCGTTCGAGCTCTCAACAGATATCGGCGCTGGAGAACGAGATTTCCAAGCTTCAGAAGAACCTGGATTCTTCCCGGCAGGCATATAATAACCTCCAGAAGCAGTATCAGGAGCAGCTCGGTATGTGTCAACGCATTCCTCGCAAGTCCTTTTTCGAGACTCATTTCTGTTGCAGCCGAGTCCGAGTCTTTGCGTAACCAGATGCGCCGTAAGGATGAGCAACTCCGCGACCTCGCCGGCCAGTTCGGTCTCATGGAGCTCGAACAAACCAAATGGGGCAAAGAGCGCGAGCAGTACGAAGAGCGTATCTCCATGCTCGAGCGCGACATCGAAGTAGCGCAAGACACTCAGCGCTCGCTCGACGACCAGAAGCACGAGAACATGAACCTGAAGGAGACCATCGACCGTTTGCGCTTCGATCTGGACGAGTTGCGTTCTGGACAGCACGGTGGCACGTCGCAGGCGGGAACTTCAAGCGTACCTGGGAGCGTGTCGAAGAGTCTGGGTGCGGAGCTGCTGAGCAAGATGCAGGATGGAGAAGACTGGATCCAGGATGACGACGCGCACAGCACAACCATCCAGGACATTCAGGTCGAGGCGGAAAGTTCGGACGACGAAGATGTCATCCAGACCATCATCACGCGCAAGAAGAAGGTTAGTCTCACGATATACTTGACATGGGCGAGTCGACACTGACGCTCTCTTTCAGCGGGGTATGAGCAAGGCCAACATGTTGCAACCCACGACGCTCTCGCACTTGGATGAGCGTGAACTTGTCGACGCTTACACGCAATACGACCCCGCTTTCTTCCAGGCGACGCACTCGACGCAGACGGTACCGGAACCTGTGGTACCGAAGGCGTCTTTCAGCGTTCAGACGGACGAGCCTCCGAAGGCCGTTACCGAGGTACAGACGGAGGCACCTCTCCCGCGCGTCACAGTCGAGATGGAGATCCAAACCGAGCCGGAACCGACACCCATCCCCTCTCGATCTCCCTCACCTGCGCCTGAAGAGGATGAAGCTCTCGCATCGTCTTCCTCGACCGTCATTCCTCCGACGCCGAAGCCCAAGGTCGATCATCTCACAGCCGACCTCCCTCCCTCGTACACGGACGCCGTCCACAACCTCGAGCACCTTCTGGAGGCCGCCGACCCGTCCTTTGCGCATGTCACGGACCCAGATGCCCGCCGTGAGCTCACAGCCGCCGCCGAGGCTTTGCGTCGATACCATAAGGGTCTTCAGCTCCCCTTGCGCGCAAACGGAGCCGAAGTATCCGCCGAAGCCGCCGCGGAATGGGAGACGCTCAAGCAGGAGCTTGGTTTGAGCTGCACTGTCATCGACAAGGCTCTCGCGTCTTCGCACATCGCCGCGCGCAAGCCGACCTCGCCCCGCCGCTCGCGGTTCTACAACATCTACAACACCTATGTGTACGACTCGTCTGATGGATCGCCCACGCATCCTTGGTTGTCGCAGCTGCTCGTGGCTGGTCTCGCGAGCGCGGTCATGTTCGCTGTCATGAGCCCCTTCCTCGTACCGTATCACGGTGCCGTTCCCGGTGGACCGACATACTACGACAGGGTTGCGTGGCAGAGCTTTAATGCGATGCCCGGGAATGCGGAGGGCTTCGTCAACGATGGGACCGCTACCGTCTGGAGCTTCCTTGGAAGGTTAGGTGGAGGTGCGGCGAGGGTCGTGAGGAATTGGCCGACATGATCGCCCGGCGGATCCTTCAGCGCCTTTCCCTTGGATTATCTGTGCTCTATGTTCACTTCCGGCATACTCTACGGCTCACGGCTTCTATTCGCTGCGCTAGGTGGCCAGCGTGTACTCGTACACCCCGCTCCGACTTTACATCACTCTTCGATTATTCCCAACAACGCATCGATACCCTTGCATCCATGCTCACCTTCACCTTCTACAACCCCCGCTCCACTTTCCATGCTTTGCCCCCTCCCCATGTCTACCACCCTTCGTTGCGCTACGCCGCCCGACGTCTTCTTCGCTCTGACGGCAACGCAGCTGTCCATGCCTACCTTCACCCTTCTCTGTCCGCTCACGATGTGCATAGTCCATACCCCACTGTGCCACCTCACGAAATCCGCGACGACACCCACCACATTTGTATCACTATGTATTCAGTGCTCCCATCGTCTCCTTCCCGTACCAATCCACAGACGCTTCGTCTTCCTTCATTTGACACCCTGTCCATATCCCGCCGACGTCCCCACCAAATCTCGCCCATGTCCATAAACGCGTCGGCATCGTTTTCACGTCTCATACAAACCCGCACATTCCTTGAGCCCTTTCTTGCTGTCCATGTTCTTGATCGCGTATCGTGTCGCTGTACATACTTTACGTCTCGGAGCAGGGCCACACAGCCGGAAGGGCTCTTGGTCTTGCCGAATGTCAAATATACTGCTTGCTTATCCCTAACCGGCGCGCTCAAGAGCGGCGCGCGATGTGGCGTTCGACCTGGGTTGATCTGGCACGGGCGGCCCACCGCGGCTTGTGCCCTACGTTCTCCTGGCGTCAAGGGCGATTATCCCCGTTGCGTACGTTTTTCTTCCCTAGTGAATGCGCAGATGTACCGCTTGCTCATTTCTCGCCATTTACTACCATCCAGTGCTCAGAAACGGCGCGCGGGGTGGCGTGCGATGTCCTTCAATCAGGTGGTCACTGTGCAAGCCTACCCTATACGTGTATTTTGATGGATATATGCGCCTCACGATTGCCCATCCTTCGTCATTCTGTTGAAGACCGCCGCGCAATGCGATGTATACTGTAGGAATACCCTTCGCTTTCGGCATACGGCGGAGACTTTCGCAGCATCAATCGAAGGCTCTGGACGGAGATTGGCGCCCAGCGCGCAGGATCATACCGGAGTCAACCTTTGTGGCGTTGCCCCACCAACTTTACCGAAGGTATGCAGATTGTCGTATCTGAACTGTATCTGACGGACTTTTGAACTGCACAGCTGACGGGCGGCTAAACGTCAGGATCGCCGGCGGAACACAGATTGGCCAATGCGGGTCAGCGCGACCCGTACCGAAGGAAAATCCGACGAGAACAATGAACGCAGAGACGTCAGCATGCGGTATCGAAGATCTTTGCAGCATTGCTTAGATTTACCCTCGGCCGGATCTACAAACAAACCATATCTGTGCCTGCGCTGGCGGTCACTGCGGTGGTGGTCGTCGTTCTGTTGCGCCTAGAGTTTCGCGTGCAGAGTACGTGAGCAGCGCCCACGCTCTCTCGTACACGTCGCGCCCAACATCTCTCTAAGCTCCAAACAGGAGCTTCACGGGCAGCCATCTTCTGCTGTAGCTGCACAGAAAGGCAACCGTAGGAGTTTACCGTGGCTTGGCCGCTACGGACCTTTCGCGTCTAATCTGCTTCCGGTCGGAACACCGGTCCAGCAGAATATTCTGAATGCGGGGTACTGAACGGAGAGAGACACATTGACGGCACATACAGTTGTGCGCCACAGCTTTACAGGTTGACAACACCCCTGCAAATCCCGTGCGCACTCAAGACGTATATGTAACAGAGCCTCGCTCCCACAACGTACTTACCTACTTCAAACGTGCACCTCCTTCTGTAAGTTCAGTCCCGATCTATGCTGACTACGTAAGCTATTAGATCAGGCCGTCCAGCAGTCTCCATCAACGGTTTACGGCCGTTGTACCTATCTCTCGCGCAGCGAGATCCATTCCGTCAGTTACGAACCACCGGCCGGGTCTGGGGTAAAGCCGCTGGTGCGTGTCAGCGTATCGTCGCTGACGCTGGCTCTCTTCCGGCTTGCGCATATAAGCACAGGCGGAGGCGGCCTATCACCTTCGCCGCTTCGCCGCACTCTAGACGAGCCCCGCTTAGCATCACTGGCCTGCGCCCTTTGCGCTTCTCGAGCTATTCCACATCACATATTCTGTCACTTCTGAGTCTTCCTTATACAATGGCTATCGAGACATCTACTTTGGGCGCGACCGGCTCCGCCCTGCCTGCGAAGAACGTCGTGAAGGTTTGTGGCACCGTGTTCAGAGAAGCCGGACGAGTCATAACCTTCTTCTCCAGGTCGTCGCCAAACCGATCGTGACTCCTCTCCCGGCGGAACACTACGACGAGTTTATCTCGGACTTCGCCAAAAAGCGCACCAGCAAGCCTAATGCTAGTATGTCTCATGTATTGCTGTACCCTTCGTGCTGTTACTTACGCGCCACTTCGCAGTCCGCGCACTCTTCCCCATGGAGCGCCGTCCGGGCATGATTTCCATGCTCGCCGGCAAGCCCAACGGATCCATGTTCCCGTTCAAGCAACTACGCTTCGACACGGCGGATCCCAGGGACCCTTCTCGCGACGTCACTGTCGCAGTCGACGAGGCAGTCCTCGCCGAGGGTCTTCAGTACTCTCAAACCGATGGCATGCCGCACTTCATCGAGATCCTCACTGTGCTTCAAGAGCGCGCACACCACCGCTCGAGGACCGAGGGGTGGCGAGTAAGCTCGACTGTCGGTTCGCAGGACGCCATCTACAAAGCTGTCCGCTGCATGTTCAACCCTGGCGACTCGGTCATCGTCGAGAAGCCTTGCTATACGTGAGTCGATCACTGAGCAGCTCTATGACACAACGTTGACCGGTCGGTGCAGCGGCGCATTGTCAATCTTGGATACCATTGGCTGCGAGATGCATGATGTCGACACGGACGAGCAGGGTGTGAGCACTGACAGCTTAAGGCAATTGCTTGAGAGCTGGCCTGCCGGAAAGCCCAAGCCGAAGGCATTCTACACTGTCCCAGTAGGCATATTTTCGCGTACTTCTGCTGTGCTTGACACTAATGTCACACTCAGTACGGCTCAAACCCCACCGGAATGACGCACTCTCTTGAGCGCCGGCTGGAGGTGCTCAAGCTTGCGCGAGAGCACAACTTCATGATCCTTGAGGGTAAGCGCCCACTGCCTCATTTCAGTACGTAACTGACGGAATGTTCAGATGACCCATACTACTACATCTACTTCGGCTCTGCGCCTCGCCCACCATCCTATTTCACGCTTGAGGCTGAGACTGGCGACGTCGGCCGCGTTGTGCGCTTCGATAGCTTGAGCAAGATCTTGTCCGCTGGTCTTCGCATTGGCTTCGTTACGGGCCCGAAACCTATTGTGGATGCTATTGACGCTTACGTGCGTGCCTTCTGCAATCTATGATGTGGCCTTATGCTCACGGCATTCCACAGACCGGCGTTTCAAACCTCCAGACGTCTTCCTTCGCGCAGTGCGTCGTCTTGACGCTGCTCGAAGCATGGGGCTACGAAGGCTTCATGGCGCATACACGCAACGTCGCCGAGTTCTACCGCCAGAAACGCGATGCATTTGAGATTGCTCTCCGTCGCCATCTGGATGGCCTGGTAGAGTGGACTACCCCCGAGTCAGGCATGTTTGTCTGGTTCAAGATCCTGCTCGGTGATAACGAGGAGCCGGACGCCCTTGATATCATCGGGAAGAAGGCTTGCGATGAGGGCGTTCTCGCGCTCCCAGGATCTCCGTTTTTCTCCAAGGGCGGGAAGACGGGATATGTACGCGCATCTTTCAGTTTGCTAGAGGAGTGTGACATCGACGAGGCTCTGCGCCGCCTACGCACAGTCATCCTGCGCGAGCGTGGTCAGCTGTAGTTCTGTATTCATCGCTCAAACGGACTTACATCAGTGGCAATCTGGATATCCCTCCCTGCATACATTTATTCCACCATCCATCTCCTATTGTCACACCATTTGTAGCATAGTTTCATGCATAATTGACTTATTATCCATGCGAACATATATGTCACATGGGCGAGGCTGAGTTTGGGAGAGCGAAACACTCGACATGAGGCACAGGACTCTGCTATTAACCTTATATATATAAATACTTTGGCTCACATAAGGCCGGAATAGCTCAGCTGGGAGAGCAACAGACTGAAGTTCTGGAGGTCCCGTGTTCAATCCACGGTTCTGGCATTCTATTTTTTCGCGCTTTCAGTCACTGGAATTCGTGTGTGCGGCAGACCGTGTACGCTACATAACTTGCATGGGCATAGTTGTAGCCCAACCGGTCGCGGAATAGTTTGAATAACTTGCTCCCAAATCTGAGTGATGGGTCCCATTTATTCACTGTGGCACTGCTAGTGAGACGAATCGACATGGCACGCATAGCTTCCCTATCCAGTGCTGTGTAGAGTACATGGGCACGTTCGCGGTCGCGTTTTTGATACTATTCCGGAACTCGCAATGTCACAGTCCCACTTCGCCATCCTTCTCCTTCGAGCAGAGTTAAGTTATAGAATGTAACGGGGTCCAACCAACCAGACTCACCTTTTCTATCGGCAGATCATCCCAGTCGCGTCCGATCCGTGTTACCAAGCGCGAGAAGCTCGAGACGGCCCCTGAGGATGTTGGAGAATCGTCGTCGCCGACGCGGAATGAGCTCAGATGAACCGTGTGATGAGCGCGAGCTCTCAGAGCTTGTCGTGTATCAGTCTCCTACCCAGCCGCCGGTTCGAGAGATGCTTTCGCTCTCTAGGGTGGTGGGGGGAGGATAAGATGGGGTGATCTAATCAAATCAATCGAATTAGTCCAAATTGAGCGAAGTTGAAGAAAGATGGGCGCGTCTCTCTCACCGGCGGCTGGCACAAAACACTTGTAAACAAAGGCCGCCCGCCGCTCGGGACTGATGCGAACCTCTGCCCATCAATTGATGAGGCGTTTGCTGGCGATATTCGCCGGTTTCTTGAGTTTCCCTCGGGGAGGTTACGCCGAGGCGGTGAGTACTATGTCGCCCTGTCCCTCCTTATCCTGAGGGAGGGTGAGGCGCGCGAAGCGCGCCGAACATAGTTGCGCGGGCGCGAAGCGCCCGCGCGTGGTTTTCTGAGCCGAGGGCCGAGCGGAGCGAGGCTCGAGGCGAAGATGAATATCCGTCGCGGCGCGGCGCGAAGCGCCGCGACGGGACGGGAGGAGGTTTGGGGACGGGCACGGCTCGTTGTGCCACCGAACGAGGCGATGACTCACTGGAGGCAGTGATGCTCGTAGGGCTTGCCTTGAGTCCAAACTTGTATATATGTATTCGAATAGACAGCTTGTAGCGCTTATTACATTGCTAATAGATCGCCGAATACACCGGTCTAGAGAGCTCTTCTCTAAAGGCCTTAAGCTTGCGATTTTCGCACACAGGGGACAAGGAGGGACAAGCCACCGACAATGCCCTCCCGTCCCGTCGCGGCGCTTCGCGCCGCGCCGCGACGGATATTCATCTTCGCCTCGAGCCTCGCTCCGCTCGGCCCTCGGC
>UWZB01000008.1:0-50877 GCA_900536885.1 Peniophora sp. CBMAI 1063
TTTTGGAGCGCATATTTCGGCGCGAGTCGGAACGTTTTTTTGCATTCTGCTGTAGTCGTGCAATTCGAAGAGACGCTGATGATGACAGGGATTGCCACTCCGGCGCGAGATGAAGGAGGTTCGGCGCGTCTCAGACTTCGGCCGAACGAAGCCGTGACGCGGCACGCGCGATTGTGAGCCTTGCTCTCGCGCTGCCATGTTCCTCCCAAGCTCGAATAAGGACGGGGGTTACTTCGACCCTTCCCGCTGTATCAAGGGTGGACCCGCCGCGAATCACATCACCGCTTTCCATTGGCGCAGAACCCTTTCATATCGTACCGCGTTGCGAGGAGAGCGATATCTGGCCGCGCTTGCGGCGTCGGCACGCGGACCCTTCCGTCTCCTCGTCCTTTCCTTTCTTCTACGCCCGCATGAGCGCGCGTTTGATTCGGCACAATCCAAACTTTTCATTCTGACAGGCTGTGCAATGCGTTCTCGCCATAGGAACCAGATTTCTATAGCGCGAACCTTGTTTCAACGGTCGAGGCTCGACGGAATTTACTGCTTTACTGCGATGGTCGCGCGCGCGTGCAAGGGCGAGATCCGGGCTGGCAGCCAAACTCGAGGTCCGACGAAAGAGACTATCGTGCGGTGTATACACGCGTACATATGCTTGGCTTATGGGCCTTGGAATTACTTCGTGGAAGCCCGGAGAGTCGGAGTGGGCGTGAGCGCGCTTGGGCGTCCCGAAGCCCGAGCTCTGAGCTGCGAAGTTGTACCGGCCCACGACGGAAACAAGGACGACCATAACTCGGGCGCGTTTCAGCTTATCCTCGCTCACCTGGACGGGCACTTCACCAACTCCTGTACGGCGAAGTCGCCCCGTAGATGATCGTCTCGTTTGATCGTGGAGTTCTTAAACTGGAAGAAGAGCAAGAAGGCGAGAAAGAACTTGGCACGTTTCAGCTTGGCTTTCCCGTACTGGGCTTCGTACAGCGTCTAGGGTCTGTTCTGGCCCGCATTCGACCTGCCGTATACCCAGTATGTCCTATCTATACGCGCCAGAAGTCCAAAAAGAAGGCTGACATCGTTGAACAGCTATGCAGGTCCCATCAGGAAAGAACTCTGGCCGTGCCTACTCAGTACGACGTAGGTCGTACAGGTTCTATGGGAGATCCGCGTAACCTGCGCATATTATCTCATAGCACAGGAGAAAAGGCTGCGGCTTATTGAACAGCGATGTGAATGCGAAGAAGCTGACTGTATGGGCCGGTTCGCTGCGAGATAATCGAGTACCACGCCAGTATGCGCTGTGCGACCCCTACAGGCTGGCTCTGGCCTTTCACTATTCCCGCATTGCTCACGGATCTGCTCTCATGACGAAGGAAATGTTTCGACGACTCAACCAAACGACATCGTCTGTTTCGAGATGGCACGATAGGTGAGCAAACATAGGTGAGCAAACTTCTCTTCTTGCTAAAGCTCGCCTTGTCCTCCGTATGTCCAGCACTCCGCAGATGCCATGTGTCGGCTATACAAGCTCGAAGCTCTATGAGGAAAAGCGCGTGACTGCTCGGCTACATCTGATGGGCGCTTAGTGCAAGTCAGGCGCAGCCTCCACGGGCGAACAATGGTCGCCAGAATGCTCTGTAACGTACGGCTACTTCAGTCTTTACTGGAGGAGATCTGCATTATGTGGAAAGGGCTGATTATATCCTCTGGTACTGTATGAGGTATCGGCAAACCCCCATGTGGGCGTGGCCTCTCTGATACTACGTTCATGCATGCTTAGGCCTCCAGGGCGCGTTCTTGAGCCCCATGTGTAGCATACGGTCGATCCAGCGCGCTCACCAGACCATGTCGCCCGACCTACCGCAATCCGCGTTCTTTCTAACCCATGACGACGGGTGCTGCCTGTGTTCGGTGCGTATAGCAGCGCCCGGAACACTTGACCCTAGGCGTTCTGCCCCAGCGGGCGTATGCATATAGCGACGGCGATTCACCTCCGGCATGGTCTTCTGTTCGTCTTCCCGAGCACTGACGCAGCTTGTACGTATAACGCCGTTGTATCCAGCCGCGTCGCTCTAACATCTCCGACTTTTCTGTGCTCACAGGCTAAGGCCAGATGACCCGCGAACCAGCTCACGCCCCGTCAAGGGCCTGATATGGCCGCACGGTAGCCATGCAATCTGACGTCGGGTTACTACATCCCAATGTACTAGAAGCATTGCGCTGGTTTCTGGCACACGACGAGGGTGTTGAGTATATTCCTTATGCAGATACTTCGCGAGACAAATGACCATACACTGTGTAGAGTCACCACTGCCAATTCTGCGTATGGGTCAACGTGCTCATGAGCGCGTTCTGACGTCGTCGGGCGCATGCCTTGCACTACTGCGCAAGATGTGTGTTTATTACCCCATATGCTCTGACTCTTCCTTGCTCGATCAGCGACCCCGACTACTGTATGCTTCCAGACCTAGCGCGCTGCTCACGAGTCTTCTTTTGATACGTCGTCATATGCCCGATCTGTACGTACAGTATGGTGTGCCTCAAGGGATTCCCATCGCCAATGTCTATCCGCGAAGCCGCTGACGTCGTCATACGACCACTGCTATATCGGAACGGTGCCATTGACTTGTATGCGTTGCTTAGATAGAAGGTCTTTCCGCCTATTTCCCGACTTCCGGGCGCCTCGATTATATGCGTTTGCGAGCACCGAGTACAGGACTAGGAGCTACGCTAACCATAAGGGAGGGTTTCACGCTATATTCTGTCGTTGCGCATGATCTTGATTCGTCTCGGAATTTGCCAACTTGGGCTTCCGTCCGGATTGTGTGCTTGTGAAGCTGGAGCTGGTATTACGCTCGTGCCGGCGTAGCATTGGGCCACACTATTGAAGTACTGACGCTCGATGCACTTAGTCCTGCTGTGAGACTCTGTCAATGATGACCCCAACGACCACGCCCACTAACGCGTTTATCTTGAGAACCACCAGGTAGCGATGTCAACTCAGATGTGATACACAATAAGGATGCAAAGTCTCGAGTATACTCTTACCCTTCGACTAATCACGTCCCAGGACAGTGCCTCTCCAGGTACTTACTGGAGCGCGTGGCATGCCACGAGACCCGCCGTGTTGCGTCTATACTCATACCCACCCTTCCTCTCAAGCCCAAACCGGCGGCCGACGCGGCTAATCGTGTTCGACGGGTGAGGGTACCTGACATCATGCATCAAGGGCAGCGCTTCGAACCGTAGGACGAGAAACCGTTTAGTGCGGGGAAGAACGACAGACGAGGTAGGATATGTTCCAGAGCATCACAGAACATGTCATCTGTACCAGACAGAGACCGCTTACCAACAAGTACTAGCTCTCTACTCGCTAGCCTGACGAAGGCCTAGGTGGGTCGTTCCGAAGTCGTCACGATGTTCCTCTCAGTCGCACTCGTGTCGAGGTCATTTCGGATTCCCATGGCAGGCCAGTGTGGTAGCCGTGCCAGACTCAATACGCACTCTGATTGCACTTCACATCCTGAGGAGCTTCAGCTACGCATATTTCTGTGTGAAGAACGATGTAGCGGTATGGACTCAGTCTCCTGCCTCGATCTCGCCGCTTTCTGTCTCCCACATTCACTCTAGTATGTGTCGGTTATGTATGAGAGATTTATATCCTTTGTGGCAGCCAAATCAGGCAGTGGACTGGCAAGAAGCATGATCTCCTGGCATGACTTGTCAAGATATAATATACCGTGGCCCTCGGGCGTCACAGACTTTATAATCTTGCAGGATTGGACATGTACTGAGGACCAATAACGTCGAGTGGCAAGCAGCATCAAGGTTGCATGCAGTCGGCTATATCTTTCTAGGCTCGCATATGAGCTTTCGTTGCAAAGTTTGTCCGAGCTGTGTTGGATGTTATCTTGGGATCGCGAATAGATGTGGTGACCATTGAGGTGAGCTAGTGGTGGATGAGTGAAAACAAGCCGGGGCGCCATTCGGTCGCGCGCGCGGCACGCGGCGCGCGCCCGCGACATCTTGCCGGTCATCCACCACCTACACCGGTGTCAGGCTCAATATTTCATCCGATCTCCACCAACCGTATCCTGATTTATATAGGGAGATGCATCAAACGCGCTCCTCTACTGTATGACAAGGCTTCATCATGCCTTCATGCCGTCCGGAAGCTCAACGAGTACTCGTTCGTCTGTTTGCAGCCCAGACCGCCGGGTGAGTTCGCAGGCGATTTTGAACGAAGCCGGATAGTCACGACTGTCTACATACTCGTCCCGACAAGCACATTTAACCCACATCACGAGGCTGCGCACTAGATCAAAGGATCCAGTACGTTACCCATTCAGCGATGAATCATATTGTGCGCTTCTCGATGGGATCCATGTCATCACGCGGGACTTTCTAGGGACAGTATAACTGCTGCTAGGTCGCAGAACTATTGAGCGCATCATGGGAACGAGATCATGAACACCTGTTCGACACGAAGGCAGGGCTCGTGCCATGCAACCCTGCTCGTCGCAGCAACGAACAATGCAATGCACAGAACAACGGGAAGCTAGCTCCGATAACTTGAAAGCTCACCAGTTGGGCAGGGTCGGTCGCAGCATCGCCTTTTTGATCCGATTCAATCGTTGTTGTGACTGAAGTGGGCTGAGGGTGAAGTGGGTAGGCACAAGACTAGATTGGGTGGGCTGTGCTCAACCTGCGGTTCGAAAGATCGACGTCCACTGAGCGCTGAAGCCTCTCAACTTGATCAGGTAGCCACGGTCGCCAGCGCTTCCCTCCGACGTATTCTGTCAATGGACCGTCATCCCTGGATTATCAGTGTCATGGCAGGGCGGTCCTGTAGCTTGACCAGGTGGTCACGATCTCTTCCGGATGCACTCAAATGCTGTCGATGTTTGGAGCTGTGCTGCGCGGCGTGCTTCAGGTACATGACCCCATACGGACTGCAATTCCCTTCTGAGATCATTCCAACGACTGGACCCGAAATATCTGATTCTTGATTGTGCAAGGAACGTATCGAAACAGGCATACCACTGAGCGCTCTCTCGGTTTCGAATATTTGGCAATGGTGTCTGCCTCGGTCTGCAGACAATATGACATTTGCGGTGGCCTGAACTCCGCAGTATACGATCGGCGTGACGGCGCAATTATAATCCTCCCGGAAAGCGTGCTTGTGATGTTTGATGGCCGGAGTGGGTTGTTTTTAGAACACTCATGCCAGTGACGACCAGGGATGGATCCGAGGAACGCACCGCACAGCAGTATTGATCAAGAGCAGACGTTTGATGTAGTCGAGCACGTTCACTCGCGGTGGCATCATACTCAGGTCCCCTTTAGCACGGCTGAGAGTATATATACTCTGGTGCTCAATACCTGCATCTCCAGCTTGCTCACTCATCCTTTCTCTCAGGTGCTGGTAACCTTGAGCCCTCTCTCTTACGCCTTTCCTCTCTTTCTTTCGGGTCTCCTTCACTTTCCCAGTCGCATTCGCTGTCCACGTCTATTCTCGCTCTTACGAACACTCTACGTCTTTTGCTCGTTCACTTCTATCCCACAACAATGTTCTCCAAGGTTGCCATCGTTGCTCTCGCCGCCGGCGCTCAAGTTTCGTTCGCCGTACCCCTTACCCAGGAACAACGCTCTCTTAAGGCCGTCGGTACGGCTCTTGTCGGCGGCGCTGCTTCTCTGATCACCGGAGAGATCCTCAACAACAAGTACGTATGCAACAGGGTATGCAGGTAAGGTCAAATACTCACATATGCTGTTAGGCGCTCGGAGTCGGGTGTTATGGTCGATACCCAAACTGGTACGATCTACGCCGACATCCCCGATACCAAGGACACACGCTCGCTCAAGGCTGTTGGAACGGCTATCGCTGGTGGCATTGCTTCAGGCGTGGCCGGTGCCGCAGTCAAGAGCGTTCTCGACAACCGCTCTTTGTCGGCCATCGAGAACTTCTTCAAGAACCTCAAACGTGACGAAGGTCTCCAGGCGCGCTCGCTCTCTGCCATCGAGAACTTCTTCAGCAACTTGAAGCGTGAGGAGCCGGAGGCACGCTCTCTCTCAGCGATCGAGAACTTCTTCAAGAATCTCAAGCGCGACGGTGATCTTGATGCGCGCTCGCTCTCCGCCATTGAGAACTTCCTCAGCAACTTGAAGTACGTTTGCCTCGTCTTCTTCTACCTGACTCCAGTACTGATTGAGTAGACGCTCCGAGACTTCTGGTCTCCTAGTCGACACCGAGACGGGTACCCTTTACATGGATGTTCCCGATGCAGTCGAGAGTAGGTCGCTCAAGGCCATCGGGACTGCCGTAGCGGGCGGTATCGCGTCTGGCGTCGCTGGTGCCGTGGTCAAGGACGTCCTCGGAAACAACAAGCGCTCCGGGCTCTCTGGTCTGATGGTCGACACGGAGACCGGCACAATCTATGCGGACATTCCCGACGCAAACGAAGGCCGCTCGCTCAAGGCCGTTGGGACTGCCATTGCTGGTGGCATTGCATCCGGTGTAGCCGGTGCTGTTGCTAGCGATGTTCTCGGGCGGTCTGAGCCCTCGGGTCTCATGGTCGACACTGATACCGGCATCATCTATGCTGACGTTCCCGATGCAAACGAGGGCCGCTCTCTCAAGGCCATCGGCACCGCGGTTGCTGGGGGCATTGCGTCTGGCGTCGCTGGTGCTGTCGCGAAGGACGTCTTCGGCAACAACAAACGTGCGGTACCCTCTGGGCTTATGGTCGACACCGATACCGGCGTGCTGTACATGGATGTTCCCGACGCGAACGAGGGCCGCTCGCTCAAGGCTGTCGGTACCGCTCTTGCTGGCGCTGCTGCTTCATACGTCACTGGCCAGATCCTCAATAACAAGTAAGCACACATTCACAATTTCCTCCACAGCTCAGCCGCTTACCAGAGTCCCAGGCGTGATTCTGGCCTCATGGTCGACACTGACACCGGTGTTATCTACATGGATGTTCCTGACGCCAACGAGGACCGCTCGCTGTCAGCCATCGAGAACTTCCTCAGCAACTTGAAGCGCGACGAGAACGAAGCCCGCTCCTTGTCCGCGATCGAGAACTTCTTCAAGAACCTCAAGCGCGAGGAGCCCGAAGCCCGTTCGCTCTCGGCGATTGAGAACTTCTTCAAGAACTTGAAGCGCTCGGACGACCTCGACGCTCGCTCGCTCTCGGCGATCGAGAACTTCCTCAGCAACTTAAAGCGCGAGGAGCCGCAGACCCGTTCTCTCTCGGCAATCGAGAACTTCTTCAAGAACCTCAAGCGTGAAGAGCCCGAGGCGCGCACCCTCTCCGCCATCGAGAACTTCTTCAGCAACTTGAAGCGTGAGGAGCATGAGGCGCGCTCGTTGTCGGCCATCGAGAACTTCTTCAAGAACCTCAAGTACGTGCATTAGTGCATTTCAGTTTTGACATACACTCATCATCATCTGCAGGCGCTCTGACCTTGTGGAGAGCATGGCAAAGCGTGCGATTGACGATCTCGAGTAAAGGATTCATGTCTGTACAACCCCCTACTCCCCTTTTACACTCTACACTCTACACCTCCCCCTATGCGACTGGGGCTGTCGTGGCCGGCTCTGGTAGCCAGCTGCGGCAGTTTGTGGAGGATTTGATGACGGCTTCTTGAACGCGGATTTGTTTGGGCTCTTGGTTTTTTGTATCAGTAGTCATGACACGGATGAGTGATCCCACAGCAATGCTCACTTTCTTTTGAAACCCTCTCTTCCGTGTGATTAGGACGCGAGGAACATATCGTGGCAGTGAATAGACCGGTAAGGGTTCGTCAGATGTTGTGGCACCAAGACAACCCGCGTCGGCGGCGGCCAGGCCCGTGTCGCGCGCCTTGACGATGACGGCCATCTCCCCGCGAAACTTGAGAAGGCATCAATATAATATGACCTTGTCCTCAGCACCCATCTGATTCCCTTCAATCTTCACTACCGCCGCTTCACCCTCTAGTTTCGCACTGTGCGGCACGCGGTATGGATAACTGGCAAGGGAGCCTGCATAGCGGCTTCCTTGGCGAGCATATCCTTGTCAAGGAGATCCGTCTCACTTCATTCGCATCGTTCCTCTGGGCCTCGCTAGTGACAATCTTGATCTGTGCCAGTGAAAGGCGAGTACTAGAGCACGCTGTACTTCACTGTATCACAGACTGACGGTACTTCGTGCCGCATCACAGGGCGCTCACTCTCGTGCTGGCACAGCGTCGGATACCGTACTTTGTGATTGGCGCAGGAAGGAGAGGTCGCGTGCAGGTTGCGCTATGGAGGACACTGCTTTACTGGGTGGCGACAATGCTTCGAATGTACGTTGATGGTCAACTGCATTCCAGCCGGTTATTGAGAAGACACTAGGTTCTACATGCTCATCGCGATGTCTTTCCACGTCGGCTTAATCTTAATCATGGTGCGTACTCGAGCCTCGGAACAGAGTCTACGTATACTGACTCTAGCTCTCTGTGTAGGTTACGACACTTTCCATTGGCCAATTCTTCATCGAGTACCTTGGCGAACCGCCAGAGGCCGCACTTCCCGTCCGGAACGGCTACCGACGCGCCGATATAGAACCTCTTACACCCAATGGACTCGCATCACCGTCTATTGACGAGAGAGACTCCCTGTTGCTCACACACCCGCGCTCGAAGTCATCCTCCCGGCCGGCGGTGGACATGCATTACCCGCCCAGATCAGGCGTGCCACCCGACATGCCAGGGCCGCCCAGCGCTATTTCGACAAGTGCATTACCCGACTCGAGCTTCCAAGACGTGCGGCGCGAGACGCATCACCGCACGAATTCTCAAGCGCGACTCATGCGCGGTATACCGGATGAGGACAGTGACGGAGAGGTGTAGGGTAACCTACAAAGTGGGGTCAAAAGAGGCTCTTGACCAATGTTATACTTTAGTTGTACCTCAGGTATCTAATATCTATGGAATCTATAAGTTCTGTGGCGAGAGCCCGTCATTGGCGAGGAGAGCGAGCATGGCCTTGATGACCGGGTTGTTCTTGCCCACATCCAGTATACTTCCCGACTCAACCGTGCGCATAAGCTGAGCATCCAATAAACGCCTGCAAGATCATGAGTATCCAACACAGAAAGATGATCTGCGTATACGTACCGCAACTGCTGCACCAGAATTCCTATCCTCGGCCACGCCTTGAGCTTGATCTCGCCCTCCCTTCCCCCAATTCTCAACCCGCCTCCGATATGATTGATCTGGATATCTCCCCCGAACAGCAACAGCGCATAAAGCGGCACCTCCGTCACGTCCCTCAGATACAGTTTGCCTGTTGCGACCCTCAAGAACGACACCACTAACCCGCTCTTCCACTGCGACTCGCCGAATAGGATGGAGGCGGGATGTATCCACACGCGCTCGCGGCGCATGTCAAGCACTTTGTATTCCTTCGCGGTGTTCTCGCGTTGGATGGCGCCGTGCGCCGTTTGATCGAACTTGAGAGCACCGCGTGGGAGAGAGACGCGAGATACACGGGGGTAGAAAGCGCCGAGTAGTATGGCTTTGAGGAGTGGCATAGACGAAGAGTGCGTGTTCAACGTCGCTTCGGTGGGCTTGGAGGATGCAGGAACCAGGCCGATGGACATCAATGCCGCGTAGAGTTCTCCGCGCAGTACGCCGACGTCGTGCACCGTCGACTGCGATATAAAGCTGTCCTCGCAGTACTGCCTGACTTCGCGATTGCCCCGTCCTTCTTTACGTAACTTCGTAACCTCGTCGTACGCGTGCATGTCGGTCAACAAGTCGCTCTTCTCCGTTGCGAATGATGCGCGCGCCGAGTTGGCCTCGTCGCGCCTATCCATTGGGTTCAGGAAGATGGGTTTGCAAGAGAGGATGGCGGCGATGGTCAGGATCGGATCCACGCATTGGAATGTGGTCGCTAGGATGAGCATCTTGCCGAGGCGGAGGTCCAGAGGTAGTACAGCCTGAAGAGCCACAACCGGTCAGCATGATATCAGCAACGATAGACCATGCACCACGTACTAAATGCCTTCCCAAAGCCGTCAACTTCCCCTTCCCATCCAACGCTCCAAGTTCCTGCAGCACCTCCAACGCCTTATCCATGGCCTCCACCTTCGGCGGATCAACAGCTTTGCCAAGAAACTTCTTCACGTCCTCGCCTTCCTTTGTAGCCTTGACATGTAAAGCCAGACTCTCGAGCGGGACACGCTGTATCTCCGGCTTCGGGAACGGGTGCATTTTCTTGTCCCGAGCGCGCGTGTAAAGTTTGTAACATGTTCCGGGTTGCGTGCGTCCAGCACGACCGCGCCGTTGGCGTGCCGCGGCGCGTGTCACCCAGTCCTCGACGAGCTTCGAGAGACCGGACGACGCGTCGAACTGGGTCTCCTTGACTTTTCCCGCGTCGACGACGTATACGATATCGTCGATCGTGATAGACGTCTCCGCGACGTTGGTGGCCACCACGACTTTCCATCCTGGTACAGAACCGAAGACGGCGCGCTGCTCGTCGCTAGAGAGGTTCGCGTGTAGAGGGAAGATGGTGACGCCTGTGGGCGAGAGACTGTTCTTGAGCGCGTCGATGCATTGTCGGATCTCTTGAACACCGGGCAGGAAGATCAAGATGCCGCCCTTGCCAGACTGGGCTTTGCGCATGATATGGTCTACGACCGACGTGACAAGCTGGATTGTGTATCAGTAGGGAGAAACAGTGAAGTGGGACGGATACTCACTCCATAGTCGAGCCTCTCGGCCCGGTCGAGAGCTTTGAGCGCCGACGCCGTCCGCTCATCAACACCAACCAGCCCATCATTGTCTTCCTCCTTCAATCCCCTCTTCCCGCTATTTCCGCCGCCTCTTCCACCACCCCTCCCCTGCGCCTGAGGCGTATACTTCAACTCGCTCCACACATCCTCCAGATAGACATCCTTGACGGGATGCGTGAACCCAGGGATACTCAACAACGGCGCGCCGTCGAAGTACCGTATAAACGTCTCGTGATTGATCGTCGCGGACATGAGTATGACCTTCAGCTTCTTGTGCGTCCTCAGCAGCTCTTTCAACTCCAAAAGTAAGAAATCGCCATCGACGGATCGTTCGTGCACCTCGTCCACGATCACATGTGTCACGTCGTCCAAATTATCCCCTCCACTCATTCTGCGCAGGACGACTCCGGTCGTACAGAATAAGAGTTTGGTCTTCTCCGAGGATTTGGATTCGCCTCGGATGGAGTAGCCTACGGAGCCGTCGTCGCAGCGCTCGGCGGAGACGCGCGCGGCGACGGATATGGCGGATATACGACGGGGTTGGGTGATGAGGATGTTCGCGGATTTGCCGGCGTTGGTGGATATCAATGCATCCAGTACGAACTGGGGGACTGGGATAGATTCAGCACGAGATATTGTGAGAGGGCATATGGGAGCTTACGCTGGGTAGTCTTGCCTGAACCCGTCTCGCCCACTACGACCACCACACGCGACTTCTCCAGCATCTCCAGGAACTCTTCGCGAGACTTGAACGCGGGCAGGCGTTCGCGCGTAGCGAGCATCTTCTTATACCCCGCCGTGAGCTTCAGCTTCTCGAACTCCTCCCGAACCTGCGCGTCCGAGCGCTGATCCACTCTCCTCCTGCCAGTCTTCTTCGTCGCGCGTCGTGGTTGGCCTGCTACTTCAGCCGGCCCATCGTCCTCTTCGAGCTCCTTCTGCGGCATCAAGTGCTTGAGCACGTCCGCGATATCCGGCGGTCCTTCGTCTTCGATTACGGCCCACTGCTCGTCCACGACCTGCATAGCTCCAAGAAGAATGCCATGTCCAGCCTCTTTGATGCTCCCATCCTCGAACGCTCTGAGCACACACGCCAGGAGATGTAGCCGCACATATGCAGGTGCGGAGGGAGAGGTGATGTACATCGGCGGAGGACGTGATTGGCGGTCGTACACCCCTGACGGGGGAAGTACGAAGTGTAGCGTCAAAGGAGCAGAGAAGAGCGCCATGCTCAGTACGCGCTCGCCGTCCTCGTCCCATGTAGCGCCCATAGCCTCAATATCCTCGTCCGTGATCTTGTCCTCCTCATCTGCTTCCGCATCTTCTGACGGTTCACTCCAATCCGTATTGCCTACGAGCCGACGATTCAGAGCATAGTTGAGCGCAGCCCAGTCGGATTGCAGATGAGGTAGGACCATAGCTTCTTTGACAGCATGCGCCGGCCACCCAGCAAGCTTCACAGCTCGATCCTCGATCCATCTCAACGCGATGTCGTCTTTCCTCCCATGCGCACCCATAACGAAGGGATTGCTCGAGTTGTTGCTCGGCAAGAACCGCGGTGGGAGATCGCACTCGGGGACGTGCAGGACGAGGTACTCTATTAGAGCGCTGAGGGGTGTGCTGAAGCGTAAGAGCTGCGCAGCAAAGGACGAGGGTGTTGATAGATAGGTAATAGCTTTGCGTGTTTGGGGGTTCGTGAAGCCAAGAGTGACGAGTTGTTTGGTGAGGTCCGGTGCTTGGGATTCTGAGAGCGTGAGGGATTCGTCGGGTTCAGATTCGGGATGGTTGGCTATTTCCTGTGACAGAGATTAGGATACAGCCATGTATAAGCGTAGTAGAACTAGAAATACCTGTTGAATAGCACCTTCTACCACGTCCCTCAGCTCTCCAGCCATCTTCACCTCCAACTCGTCCGCAAACTCCTTCGCGGCGGCCTGCTCCGCCGCCTTACCGCTCTTCACATCCTCTTTCTTTTGCGCGGCTTTGTCTTGACGATTGTTGACTTCTTGTCGCGCAGCAAAGGGGTCGGCAGCGTACATCCATTGCTGGTGGTCCGGTGCCGCTTTGTGCTCTACTTCAAGCAGGCGCCAGTAGTCGCGCGGAGCTGGGGGGAGGACGCGATCGAGACGGATTCCATTGCAGAACTAAACAGTCGCAACTTAGCATACTTGGATGAAGTAGAACTTGAGCGGTATACGCACGCGATACAGAGCATATGTAGCGCCCCAATGCCTCGCCTCGATCGCGGACGGACAGATGTACGGCGGATGCGGCTCCATCCGTACACTCTCCGTCTCCTGCCCCGTACTCTTCTGCACCAGCCTGCTAAGCGTAATCGCGAATGCGAACTGGCCATCGCCGACTTGGCGCGTGGTGACGTTTGGTTTTAACCATCCGTTCTTCTGACAGCTAGCTAACGTATCAATCTTTAGATACCGGTTGTACCATCTCGATCGGGAAAGCTGCATACCGTTCTTGGAGGAGACTCAAAGGGAACTTGTACCCGTCTGGAAAGAGCTTGGGCGGGTCCTTTGGCGGCTCGACGGAGTAGACGTCCGCGGCCTTCTTCCAGTCGTTATTTCTAGGTTTAGAAGCACTGGACTTGCTCGAATTGCCGGCGTTCCCCGAGCGAACAATACCCTTTTTGGGAGGCATGCCAGATACCAAAGGAAGGAAGATGTCACGAAATCAAATGCCCTCAAGACGGGGAAGTCATTATATATACAGGTGCGGTGAAAGATGGGCGCTGGGAGGGAAGAGTCAGTGATATAGAAATGATCGGTACCGGCGCGCGCCACGCGCCTCCGACGCGCAGGTCGGACTCTTGGCCGCTTACCACCACCGCGTCACCTCTGCCCACCATGGCGGACGACCTGGCGCAGCTCGAGTACCTCCAACTCGTCAACCGCATCCACTCCGAAGTCAACAACCATCTCGGCATCGACGACACCGTCCTCGCCAAGTTCCTCATCTCCGTCCACGAAAAGTCGAAGAACCTCGACTCGTTCAAGAAGCGGCTGGCGAAGAAAGAGGCCAACTTCCCCGACGCGTTCGTCGAGAACATCGACCGGCTGATCCTGACGCTGCACCCGAAGTACAAGAAGGAGAACAAGAAGGCCGTGCAGGTCGCCGGTGGGCAGGACGGCAAAGGCGGAGATGTGCAGGACAAGCAGAAGAGGATGTTCCCAGGCCTGGCGCTCGCGGATCAGCCGTGGGAGCCGAGCGTGCCGTCGAGTAAACAGGTGGATAATGAGCGGGATAATGCGGTGTTGAAGGAGGTCAACGACATGATGGCAGAGTTCGAGGCCGGCGCTAAGAGGCAGCGCACGAGGCCGAGCGAGGTGGACGAGCCGGCGCCTAAGAGGCAGAGGAGGTCGCGTTCTCCGAATGACAGGAATCGCGATTACTCAAGGGGGAGAGGTGGATACGACGACCGTGGACCTGGGAGGGGAAGACAGCAGCTGGATCAGCAACCGGTGCTGTACAAGATATACGACGGCCGCGTCACCGGCCTCAAGGAGTTTGGCGCGTTTGTACAGCTAGACGGCGTCGCTGGCAGGGCAGAAGGTATGTCTATACACGCTCACTATATTTATATCGTACGCTGACAATATACTAGGACTCGTCCACGTATCCAACATGGCAGTCGGCGCACGCGTCAACTCTGCCGCCGACCTCGTCAGCCGGAACCAGCCCGTGAAGGTGAAAGTGATGGGCTTCTCCGGTGCACGCATCACGCTCTCCATGAAGGACGTCGACCAGACCACCGGACGCGACCTCACGCCCCACCTCCGCATCAAATCGGAGGCTGAGCTCATCGAGGAAGAGCGCAAGTCCAGCATGCGCAACATGACAGGCACGAACGCCATCCCTCTCGGCTCCAAGGACGCTCCGCCACCGCCTATACCAGACGGCAAACCCGGTCGCTCGGCCAAACGCCTCTCGTCGCCCGAGCGCTGGGAGCTCAAGCAGCTCATCGCGTCTGGTGCCGCCGACCCGTCCGAGCTAGACGACGCGGACGACGACTTCGGTGCACCTGGCGTCAAGGCGGAGGTTGAAGAGGAATTGGACGTCGAAGTGCGCGAGGATGAACCTGCCTTCCTGCGGGGACAGACCAAACGCACTCTTGACCTTTCGCCCGTGAAGATTGTCAAGGCACCTGACGGCTCTCTCAACCGCGCCGCTCTTGCCGGTGCAGCACTCGCCAAGGAGCGACGTGAATTGCGTACACAGGAGGCGAACGAGCAAGCCGACTCCGAGACGAGAGACTTTGCCACGCCCTGGTTGGACCCCATGGCGAAGCCGGAGGACAAGAACTTCGCGCAGGATATCAGAGGGCAGTTGAGAGGGCAGCAGGCGGAGAAGGCGACGGGTTGGAAGGCGCAGACGTTCAACAAGGCGACGACGTTCGGAGAGATCACGAGCTTGAGTATCCAAGATCAAAGGAAGTCGTTGCCGATCTTCAAGTTGAGAGACCAGCTATTGGACGCTATCAAGGACGTAAGTGTAGTCTCTCTTAATGTCACATTTTATCTTGTACTGACGAGCATCATAGCATCAAGTCCTCATCGTCGTCGGTGACACTGGGTCAGGCAAGACCACACAGATGACGCAGTACCTCGCCGAAGCCGGATACGCAGACCGCGGTCGCATAGGATGTACTCAGCCTCGTCGTGTGGCCGCCATGTCCGTCGCGAAGCGTGTAGCTGAAGAGGTCGGATGCAGGCTTGGCCAAGAGGTCGGCTACACCATCCGTTTCGAGGACTGCACGAGCCCGGAGACGAGGATCAAGTACATGACGGACGGTATGCTTCAGCGAGAGTGTCTCGTCGATCCGGACGTCAGCCAGTACTCGGTTATCATGCTTGACGAGGCGCACGAGCGGACTATCGCAACGGATGTCCTGTTCGGTCTCCTCAAGAGTACGTTTCGACCTCCATGACTATCCATGTATACACTCGTGCTGACGCCTTGCTGTAGAGGCCATTAAGCGCCGCCCCGACCTCAAGCTCATTGTAACTTCCGCCACCCTCGACGCCGAAAAGTTCTCCAAATACTTCTTCGGCTGTCCCATCTTCACCATTCCCGGCCGCACCTACCCCGTCGAGATTCTCTACACCAAAGAGCCCGAAACGGACTACCTCGACGCCTCGCTCATCACCGTCATGCAGATCCACCTATCCGAGCCGCCCGGCGATATCCTCCTCTTCCTCACGGGTCAAGAGGAGATCGACACGTCGTGCGAGATCTTGTACGAGCGTATGAAAGCTCTCGGACCTAAAGTCCCCGAACTCATCATCCTGCCCATCTACTCCTCCCTCCCCTCCGAAGTCCAATCGCGCGTCTTCGAGCCCACACCCCCCGGCGCGCGCAAAGTCGTCATCGCCACGAACGTCGCCGAAACCTCCCTCACGATCCCGGGTATCTACTACGTGATCGACCCCGGCTTCTCCAAGCAAAACGCCTACGACCCCAAACTGGGCATGGACTCTCTGATCGTCATGCCCATATCCCAAGCCCAGGCGCGTCAACGCTCAGGCCGTGCGGGTCGTACCGGTCCGGGGAAGTGCTATAGGCTATATACAGAGGCGGCGTTTAGGAACGAGATGCAGCCTATGAGCATACCCGATATCCAACGGACGAACCTGGCGCATACGATCTTGATGCTCAAAGCTATGGGCATCAACGATCTACTCAGTTTCGACTTCATGGACCCTCCTCCGGCTCAGACGATGTTGCAAGCGCTCGAGTCTCTGTATGCGCTTTCGGCGCTGGACGACGAAGGCCTGTTGACACGTTTGGGACGGAAGATGGCCGACTTCCCTATGGAGCCTCCATTAGCAAAGACGTTGATCGCTGCTGTCGATCTAGGGTGCGCGGAGGAGATTCTGAGCGTTATCGCGATGGTCTCGGTGCAGAGCGTCTTCTACCGACCGAAGGAGAAGCAGGGCCAGGCGGACGCGAAGAAGGCCAAGTTCCATCAGCCCGAGGGCGATCATCTCACGTTGTTGACGGTGTACAACGCGTGGAAGGCTAGCAGCTTTTCGAACCCGTGGTGCTATGAGAACTTCATACAGGCGAGGAGTATGAGGCGGGCGCAGGATATCAGGAAGCAGTTGCTGGGTATCATGGATCGGCAAGTCTCTTTCGCTTGTTGCGGTACGATAGTGATGCTGATAATGATTTCAGGTATAAGCACGATATCCTCAGCGCAGGCAAAGACTACAATCGCGTCCGACGCGCCATCTGCTCCGGCTTCTTCCGCAACGCAGCCAAGAAGGACCCTCAAGAGGGCTACAAGACGCTTGTCGAAGGTACACCGGTGTACATTCACCCTTCATCGGCCCTGTTCAACAAGAACCCCGAATGGGTCATCTACCACGAGCTCATCCTTACGACGCGCGAGTATTGTCACAACGTCACGAGTATCGAGCCGAAGTGGCTCGTCGAGGTTGCACCGCAGTTCTTCAAGGTCGCGGACGCGAATAAGATCAGTAAGAGGAAGAAGCAGGAGAAGATTGAGCCGCTGTATAATAAGGTACGACTCTCTTGCTTTGCGTGCTCGGTGTGCGATGCTGATATAGTTTACAGTACGAGAAGCCGGACGAATGGAGACTGTCCAAGGTCAAGCGCAGTGCGCGGTCCAGTCAGACGTTCGGTTGATTATTGTATATCTACTCTGCTCTTGCTCCTTGCGCTTGTCTTCTGTATCGTGGAGTACCTTTATCGATCTGTCATTGCTGCCGTCCTCAGGACACTACTATAGTTGCTTTGATGGAATAATGGGATCAAAATATCCGCACTGATTTCGAATGGCATCGGAATATGAATGGCTGCAGGATATAAATGGCATTGGGATTTAAATGCCCTGGGATTCTAAATGCCTTGGGATTTTAAATGCCCCGGGGTTTAAATGCCCCGGGGTTTAAAATGCCGACCGGATTTTAAATGCACCTGATTTTTAATCCACGCTTCGGCATTTAAAATCCCGGACCGGGCCGGCCGCCGTACTTAGTACTAGGCCTCGCACGACGCATCTCAGATGCCTCTGGGAAGTACTCCACCTGTACATGTATACGCTACCGGTATACCGTAAGCGCTTCACTCGCAAGCGTTCACGCCAGAAACGTATTGATGTAGCGCCAACACTACACAAGCGGCCCTCAGACGAGCCAGCAGGGAGTCGTGGCGATCTGACGGCCGCCTGCGGCATCCAACGACGCGCCCTTGCTTGAACGAGAGAGGAAGCTCTGTCAACTGTAGTAAGGACGCAAGGCCGCGCGCGCGCGCCTGAAGCGCCAACCAGTGAGAAAACATTAACGCTTCATACGCCGTTACCTGGCAGAAAGTGTGGTGTGCGCGCGACTAAGCAAGTAAGCTGAAAGTCCTCCTCGAAATGGACAAGGGGGGATAACATGGTGAAATTGTTAACAGTCCGTATCCTGTGACTATCATATACAGTCCCATAAGCCGCGCACGTCATTAGATGCGATAAACGTGGCTCCATGCCGATATGTAGCCATTAGCGCATATATGAACCAGCATACAACATGAACATGCTCCCTCTTCATCTGAGTTCTTGCTCAAACTTGGTCAGAGATATCCGAAATAACACGCAACATTATCCATTCTTCTCCTCTCCCGCACGTTGTACATTGTGTAGCTTCCGCAGACCTTCGCGCGTAAGGATATTCGTATTATGGTGGTGAAGTGATAATTCCCACGGACGGATGTCAAGCTTGTACACCCGGTTCCCAGCACCCGGTGCTCGGTACGCGTAAGGCCATTGTAGCAGCTCCCCTGCTTTAGGTTGCGGTATCGTGACGGGTAGACCTGGAATCTGTCTCGCAGGTTCTATGACCCGATCGACACGCAAGGCAATAGAGCTCAGCTCTCCCTGCTCGTCGAAGGAGTGGGCCTCTAGATGACACACGAGCACGCCTGAACAGCAATTCAGTATCGGGCTAGGCTCAAGAAGTGACGACGTAACTCACCGTTCGTATGACACGGCTTGACCAGACCTTCGGGTTTCTCCTTGCCGAAGATCCCGGTTCGAATATAGAGTTTGATGCTATGGTCTTCGCCATCTGGGTTCGTTCCGAGGAATCGAACATGATTCTCTGTACTGTTCAGGTGCAAGGCAAATGGCTGGCTGAAGCTGTGTATATGTCGTGCTCTGTGAGATGGGTTGTTGCGATGAGAGAACGGCTGCATGAGAGGCGACCATGCGGCCAGATCATCCTGCGTGACAAGACCCGCTTGTAATGCGAGCTTGAACAATGGCTTCCCGACATTCCGCACGAAACGGAGGCCAGACATATGCCATGGCACGCCGGTAGGCAGAAGTAGGTCTTGGCCCTCTTGGAACGGCGTCTCGGGATCGGCAAGACAGCGGAAACGTATATGGCCCACGTCGAACTCGTTGAATTCGGGGACGAACACGTCGCTGTTGGGAGGATGATAGTAGAGGAAGCCATGCGCGTGTGCTGGGAAACGCATGAAACCAATATCTCGTGCTTGGTGGTATTTGATCCCAAACTTCGAGCGCTCTCTCTCGCCGTCCGAGTACTTCACGGAGAACCGACAGTAAAGCTTTCCACCCCAGGATATCCAGTCTTCACGCGCGACTTTCGTCTGGTCAACTGTGGTGATGCTGGGGAGTGATCTATCGGTGGCCCGTGGGGCCCGGACGCCGCGGGGACTCGGAGACCTCTTCGGTTTGTGCTGCGAGCTGGCAATCTAGAAGGGGCAAGCGGCTGTCATTATGTCGGATACCTGTGATAGGAATGCCGCCATGAGCATCTGTGACCACACTCACTTCTCGAGATCCGGTAGCAGAATGTGCGTACCGGCCGGTGTCAACCAGGATATGCCTCCGCGTGAACACTGCATTCAACATGCGCGAAGTGCCAATGCCACGTCCAAGCCTGTCCAGGCGTCTGAAGCTATGCAACATGTAAGGCATGAGGAAAGCATGTGCAAGCCAGGCCAAGCCTTGCTCCTGACGGCGTTAGAGTGGCGTTGGTGGTGGTTTGATTGAAAGACGGCGTTAAGGCACTTGACAGAGACTAGCCGCTCGAGCTCGATCCCTCACAGTGACTGACTCGCGTGATAGAAAACATGTATTGCACAGGGAGAACAGTGGGGTACGCGTGCACAGGCGGTATCATAAAGACGTGACGAGGGGGGAATAGTAGGGTCCTAAATCGGTGACGGCGGGGCGAAAGGAACACATTCGTACTAGTGTAGACTACGTAGCTCTCTTAAAGAAAATGGCTTAACGCGGCGTACGATGTGGTGCGCACATACGCGCTGTAATGAAGAGTGGTATGCAAAGAAAACACAACGTAGAACAGGGAGATAGAAAGGGAATGGAAGGGGAAGAGAGGAAGAACTAATACTATTGCAGCGAGCTGTCCGTCGTGATCGAGTCCATAAACAAAGTCTGAATTTCTGCGTCCAGAGATAGGAAGCCAAAGAGAAGACATGCATGGCCGTATTATAAATCTCACACTACACCCTAGTACCCACCACCGCTCCCGTACTGCCCAGGCGGCGCAGCACCGGGCGGCAAGCCATACGTCGACGTCCGGCTGTACCGGTTCTGCGGGCTGGTAGCATTGGCGGGCGTAGTGCTTTGCCTCCTCGGCCTCGCCACACGGCGTACGCCCTCGCCACCAGGCGGTGGTACGGGTCCGGAGTCTGACAGACTTACGCCGCGCTGTTGTTGTGGGATTTGAGGCGGTGCGTGGCGCACAGGTGAGAACTCGTCCGGCTCAGCAACGTAGCCGGTGTGAGCGGCGTAGGCGGGTTGCGCGTGTTGAGCCTCAGGATACGCCGACATCGCGCCAGCGCGGATAGAATTGCCCGTGCGCGAGACGTGTGCTTCCAATGTACGTTGTGATTGAGGTTGGTATCCATGACTGGGCTCGTCCGAGTATACGTCGGGTGAGGATGGCGAAGAGATCAAGCGCTGATGTGCGCCGGAGGAGCTCTCGCTATAAACGTCCTCAGAAGAGCGCGCGGGTGACGTGCTCAAGCCTGAGTTCGGCGATGCGCGCAAGCCGAGCGGCGCAGGGAGCGACAGTAGTTGATTGGAGTCAGCGCGTCCGCGTGGTACGGCGGGAACATAGCTGCTGTCCGTCGTCGAGTTGTCGTAGTTCTGGCTGGTGGCGACATCTGAGCTTGAGACAAGCGAGTAGCGCTTGTTCTTGCTGTCCCAACCACCGTACGAGTCCCGGCTCTGCATCCCGCTCTTCCATCGCCTCTCACGTTCGAATTCGGCCCAGCGCTTCATGACGATGTTGGTAGAGTCGAACTCGCCCTCCTTGTCACCGTGGCCCTCGCCCTTCTTCTCGCCGGAGACAGCACGCGTGGCACCCCATGAGAAGTCGTCGAAGTGCCAGTAAGCGTAGGCGGGGAGGATGCCGTTCCATACGGGAAGGGAGAGCAGGTAGACGAACATCCAGCCGACGTAGGAAAGCTTGCGCAACGTCAGGACAATGAGGATACCGGGTAGACCCAGGACGACGGCGAGCAGTGCGAGGGGGATAGCGTCGTTCGGTCCGCCGGGGATGGCAGCGTCGATGATGAGGTAAAGAGTGAACGAGATGGCGGCGGGAAGAACGAGTGTACCAGCCAACTCCATAGCGACGACGAACTGCATACTGAAGCAGAACGTGCCGCACAAGTCGCGGACAAGAACCAGCTCGAAGAGGTTGTGCACGGTCGAGTTGATCCAGCGACGACGTTGCGAGAGGAGTACACGGAAGGTATCGGGGACAATAGTCTTGCAGACGGCCGAGGGGACGAAGATGTTCTTGCGCTTAGGGAAGGTCTTGAGCAACAGTGTCGTGAGGTAACGATCCTCTCCAAGCAGAAGCAAGTTCTTCTTGTGCAGCGTGTTGACGACGTTCTCCGAGTAGTGCTCGACAATGTCCGGGTTTGCGAGGATGGGGACCCAGTAACCGGATTGACCTTTGGGCGCCTTGATGCGGTACATGCTGAAGCAACCGGGCAAACATGTCACACCGCCGAACATAGACTCGAAGGCCTTGGTCATGTGGTGAGAAATGCAGTACTCGAAGACTGGTAGAAAGTCAGCAACAGCATCTATCTTGGGGAATGAGGTACACATACCTTGGATCATCGTAACCCACGTCTCGCCCTTGTTCGCAATCTTAGTCTCGCCGCACAGGCCCATCACCTCCTCATCCTGCACCATAGCCGCAACCATCCGACTGATCGAATCCGGGAAGACCTTCGTGTCTGCGTCCACACACAACACGATCTCGTAGCGATCCGGCGAAACGCCCGTACACCTCCAGATCGAGTTGAAGAACTCGTACTCAAATGTCGTCATGCGCTCGTCGAACATCACGCGTTGCAAGAAAGCCATAAGCACGATCTGACTGTCGCGCTTGCCGCGGTTGCCTGGCTTCGCGTCGCCCTGCTCAAGCGGATTCCCCGTCTTCGCGACTAGAACCATCGGCACGCGTTGTTGCTTGCTTCGCTCGACCGTGCTGCTGTCGTAGTCGTAGAATCCAGCGTAGACCTTCGCCATGTTGTGTCGCTTATGACCGTCCGCGATAGCGACGTACGAGTGCGCTTCGACGTCCTCCGGCTCGATCACGAAGTCCTTCATCATCTCCAAACAGATCTCGGGCGTCGTCTTGGAGTTGCCGGCACCCTTGACCATACCGTCTGCAATGACGAGGATGAGCTTGTGGCTGTTCGGGTAGTCGGTCGTGGCAAGCGAATCGAGCGTCGTGCGGAGACCTTCGACGGACTCGGAGTACGCGGTGACGAGACAGATTGTGTGCGCAAGAGGGTATCCGAAGGGCTCGTAGTCCGCAGCCGGCTGAGGTACGACATTGTTGAGCGGCCAGGGACAAGGTTGACCGTCAAAGCCGTTCACGCTCGTAGATGACCGCGAGTCTCTGTACGGGAGATCGAATCCGGTAGTACGCCCGCTCTTGCCGCTGACACTCGGTGCGCCGTACACACTCAAAGCAGCACCGCGCTTGTGCGGCGGATCCGCAAGTTGGCCATATGTCGTCGTAGGACGGCCGCCCATGCCCTTGAGCAGTTGATCCGAAGGCGTGAAACGCGACTGCGAGGGAAGGAACGTCTTCTTCGGGGCCTTGTTGACAGCTGCGACGCCATTCTTAGCTACGCTCGGACGGTACTCGGTCGGCGCAGGACGGTAGATGTCGTTGGACCAGTTCTCGATTTGGTTCATGCGCTTGTTCCGCTGCTCGCGCGTCTCGTTGTCAAAGGCGCCGATCTTGTGGGCGAAGAACCAGGCGAAGATGACGGCCATGAAGAAACGGATGGCAACGACACCGATGATGAAGACGAGCGATACGACGAGTACGACTTGCGACGCGACACAGCCAATCGTGTCGGTATCGATGAAGCCGACGCCGATGATCTGCTCGAGACAGTGACCCATGTTGCGATCACCGAGACGCATGAGGGCCATAGACAGATCCTTGGTATTGTAGGTACCGTTCCCGGACTTGAGCTCGTCCCAGAATGCGGGGTAAGTGACTTGAGATGTGTCGAGCCAGTTGAGCAGATCAAAGTTGAGTACCGCGCTAAGGGACGTGTGAGCAGAATTCCCTCAACTGCCGATTGAGCCACTTACGATTCGAAGACAGCGAGATTCCGGCTAGTATCGCGGACGTTATCCCAGGAGTAGTAAACTTGGCCAGAGGGGGACATCTTGGCCAGGTCGCTACGAGCCGTGGATGACAAATGGCAGTTATCATCGGAGGTGTAAGCCGTTTGATTGACCTTGGACGTGCTGTTCTGGGGGATAACGTTGCAAGGGAAGTAGTATCCGGGCGAGTCGGTGCTGCCGTCGGGCAGGCTGGAGCCGGAGGCCTTCTTGATGAGGCCTTGACAGCTATCGCCGACGTTCTGGAACATGAACGAGATATCGTTGCCGGCGACATCCCAGTTTCCGACGTAGAGCGGGTTCTGAGTACCGTCGAACGAGCCAACCTTGGGATGGTTGAACTTGTCGAAGTTGTAAGCGTAACCGTGGATGACGACCGAGCCGGTGTCGATCGAACCGGCGTAGAAACGGGTTGTTGTGGTGTTACAGACTGCCTTTGTGAAGCCAAAGGTGAGGAAGCCGACGCCGGCCATGAGAACGACGATGACCCAGATGAGACCCATTTTCTCCCTCCAAGCACGTTGTTGCTCCTTGGTCCGCATGCCTAAACGCCGCCTGTGAGAAAAAGATGCGGAAATGGGAACAGAGCTTTCACGTACCGCAGCAGCTGAGGGCGGCGGATGGCACGAATATTGTGGAGAGATAGCAGTAGATGACCCAGCCGTCTACGGGGCCGGGTATATGGGACCAGCAGCCTCTGCGGGCGGACTTGTCTGGGACGACGGGCGCCTCTGCCTCCTTCCGTTTACGGCGAAGGGTGGTTCCGCGCTTGAAGAGGGCGAGGCCGGACTCCTGCACGTCTTCCTCGCGCGCGAGCAGGGAGCGCCCGCGTCTGAGACCTTCGCGTTGCGGCGCGTTGCCCGTGGCTGAGCGATTTCTCGTAAGCTCCAGAGTCAAATGTTTGAAAAATAGAGAAAAGACAAACTGGAGGGGTGCACGAGGTTTGCGTTGTTCTGCTCGAGCTCAGCTGCGTGGTGGCGGTAGTGCCATTGGCGATGGCCAGGTTCGATCTTCTCGCGGTCCGGCCTGACGAGCGACTTCTTGCGGTACATGTCGGCGCCTGCAGCGCCGCCGAGCTCGGGATCGTTCGTGGGAGAGGCGATGTTGCGGTACGGCTGGCTGCGATCGGGCCGCTCGGTGGACTGGAAGGATATTTGGCCGCCGGCATGTCTGCCCGCCGTGTAGGGTTGTGGAGATGGCCGCTGGGCCTGTTGGTCGGGGTACGATGGCGGGTCCGAGTTCTGGCCGTGCGGGTATGTCGGCCGCGGGGCCCGTGGCGGGCGAGCGTTGTAGTCCATTCCGGCCCTCGTCGACTGCTACGACGACTACCGCGGCCAAGGGAGTTGAGAGGTCGTGGGGGTGGACGTCAGTGGTGAAAGAGACCGCGACGGCAACAACCCTCCGCCGGCTTGCGCTGATCCAGGGCGCCTATGACGAGTTGCCTCGCAGGTCATGCTGTCCTCCAATATGTCTCATATGTTATCATCATAAAATTTGTCTCAAGGCGAGATGGCCGAGCGGTCTAAGGCGCCAGACTAAGGATCTGGTCCGAAAGGGCGTGGGTTCGAATCCCAGGCGTTCTTTCGTTTTTACCTCAGGTCTCCCAGTGTATGCACAGCATATATGTGTGACAACGACGTCTCTGCACACTTGTTAAACTGAGCATGGTAGATATCTTCGCGAAGTTCCTGCGTTTATAGTGCTACGAAGACCCTTCGACGATGAGAGGTCTCAACTTGCAAGGCTTGTATATTTCAAGACGTGCTACACAATGCATGTATCAATGCCTCAACTGTCCACTGCCTTTCCCACGAGTGACTGTCCTTCAAGTACCCAACACCCTCCTCAACCAGCTCACGAGTTAGTTCCCTCGTCCTCCCCGCATACGGAATCCTCGAGCCCCACACCACAAGATGAGCACCAACATGTCCTGCCGCGACGCCAGCCCACGCTCCGTCCTGACCGGAGCGCCGAGCTGCATAAGCCCGCAGCAGCGCACCCACGAGCTCATCCGCGCATTCCCTCGCGCTGCGCACGAACTGTTTCAGCACGCGCACGTCTCCGGCGAACTGGCCGACGTCGAGACCTGCCAGCCCCGAGCGAGCTAGTTCCCAGTCTACGATGACTAGACGCTCGAGTTCCCCGTCGGAGCTGAGACGGACGAGGATGTTGCCCGGCCAAAAGTCGCCCATTACGAGTGTTTCGAGCGAGTCGTTAATGTCCCGCTTACGAGCCTCAACCAGAGCAGCGATCGTCTCCTTCGTATGCGCATCAAGATCAAGAGGCGGTTCTCTAAGATCGGGTATGCTCTCGTCGACGCCGTCCAGCGTGCTGAGCAGCCGCCCGTAAGTCGCATAGATCGCGATCCGCTTCGCAAGTGCATGACCAGCCGCCCATTCCCGGGCTTCCGCAGCGTCGTCCGAGGCACCCCAGCTATGCAGTCCGGCGATGAATCTGCCGAGCTCGGTACCGATCTGAGTGGCGAGCTTGGGTGTCAGAGTTCCGGGAGAGTCCAGCAGGAGTTGTTTGAGCGTCTGCGTGTTTTCGCCTGCGTCGTCCATGATGATGATGTGTGCGTTGTCGTCAAAGTGGTGTACCTTCGGTACAGAGACGAGCGAGGAGTTGCCTATCACAGCACTGGCGATACGTTTCAATGCGCCGGCCTCAAACTCCTGCGCAGGATTGGTCAATATGGCGCACTAGTGTGCCAGAATCACAAGATCGGCGATGCATGGAACTTACCTGGCGCGACGTTGAGAACTCAAAGCTTTTGTTACCAGGAAGATATGGTTTCGCATGTTTCGCGACCAGAGTATGTCTTCCTTCGTACGGCGTCCGAAGGCGGATGCGAAAGACATAGTTCCCCATGCCGCCTGTCAGAGAGGTCGCAGACTCTGCAGCGAACGGCGTGTCCGCCAGGTAGCGAAGAAGGTCGGACGCGACAGAGAGGTCAAGACCCTGCTCAGTGCCCGCCATGATGTACAATCGCTTGAATGCAGGCGGAGGCGAGGAGAAGATGGAGGATGATTTCTGGGCTACGGCTGCGGCAAGTTCAGAAGGTTTAAATTCGGTTCCGAGTGCACGATGACTCTGCCGTGGAAGCCTTCTCTCAGAATATAGCTGGACAACAATACGGGAATAGTAACGGTGAAGAGCAAGTTGGATATGTACATGGCATAGGGTACACAATTGGTAAACAGCCGTGTTGATGGTAGTCAATGGTCAGGGTCATGATGCATGATCCCTCGCCGCCCGCGTCGTGCGCGTGCCGCGGACGCCTCTTTCCCGCAGACCATCATGCAGCCACAGGAACTCATTGTGCTCTACTGCCGTAGTGGTGGCTTGCCGCACAGTTCGCTATCTTGAGATCAGTCGTGTCCGAGCCATCGTTGCTCAAGAGTACGTCCAGTGTCAGGAAACTGTGCACAATGCACACTATATTGCAATACCTAGCCGACCCGCTTACAGCGCCTGTACGAGTCTCACTCTATAGACGCCTTCTTCATATCCCGTAACTTTGCCTTCTGCTTCTTGTTGGTCTACCGGTCAAATACCAAGAGCTTCAGCATAAGTCAAGAATCGACATTTACACGCGTACCTCGTTCTTAGACCTCTCCCAACGCCAAGTGCCGTTTTCCTTCTGCTTCAAGATACCCGACCACTCCACGAACGTGTTCACATGTTCGTCATAGAATCGACGCGATACAACTCCCTCTTGGGCATTGTGCTCAAGCTGCTCCCACCACTGCGCGTTCTCGGGTACGCTCCTCTTTAGAAGGTTCAAATCGAGATGGCCACGGCAAATCTCGATCTTCGTGGTGTATGCTACACCCTCTGCGTTGACTGGTACGTGGCATCAGCGTCACTTGGAAAGTTCTTGCACTAATCACGACGTACATATGGCGGACACGGCGGATACCCCAAGCTGCACATTCGTAGGGTCATTGTTGTCCTGATGTAGTCGCGCATTGTAAAGCGTGGTCTGTTGACGGAGGTTGTCTGGAAGTCCCTCCAACGGCCAGGGAAGGGCGGCATCGATGTATTGGAAGGCAGAAGCAGGGCTGACGTCCAAGCCCCGTAACTTTAGCGAGAACCAGACGCATTCAGTCCGCACATCCATGGGCGGGAAGACTTCACTTCCTCGTATGCGCGCGAGCTCGTTCCCTACTACCACGGATAGCATTCGCTTATGGAGCTGAATGAAGTCTTCCAGCATCCCTTGGAAAACGTGTGGAGATGGCTTGTCTGAGGAAGGTTCGGAGCTCGCGCCTGATGCTTCATGGCGTTTGGCAGCTTCACTGGCAGCGGCCCGATGCATCTTGCAGAACTCCTTATGCCGTTTCCAGTCTTGCTTCTGACAGTCAGCAGACTATTCAAGCGTGTCAGTGTTACTGCGCCACATTCCCTGAGTGCGAAGAACGAGTCTCACGCAGTACTTGACTCTCTGGCAGCCGGAACAGTATTTCAAAGCCTCAGAACCTTCACGCTCTTCACCCCGGGAACCTAGGCCACCGCAGAATGTGCAACCTCCCTTCGAGTTCCTCGAGATGTTTCCCTTGTGGTTGTGCGCCTTGTACACCGTCTGATCGTCCTGAGACTTAAGTAGACTAATATCAGAAGGCGAGAGCGTCGACATAGGATGACACGCAGAGCAATGAGCGGTCTCGGAGGGAGATAGTGGCAGCACAACTGCGGGGTGTATGCACGGCGATCCCAATGACGAGGGTTCAGGAAGACCCTTTGGCGCTTAAATAGGCGCTTATATGCATTCGGTTGCCACACTCGGTACCGATGACTCGCTCTTCATCCATAGCATGTACTTGTTGCGCAGTTTGAGCATCCATGCCTCATCCCATCAGGGCACACCGCAACTGAACGTTGCTGCGGTAGACGCTTCAGTCTACACACGGGATACATCGACAAGGTTAAGTCATTGCAAGTGTCCACTGCCCTCCACTCCAGGACGAAGCACATCTACGAGTTCAAAACTATCCGGTCGGATTCATTTACATCCACCCCATCTCCTCAGCAACCCGCTGGAATCGATGGCCTTGCATCGACGTGCGAAAGCCAGTGCGGTCCACCTTGAGCTCTATACGCTCGTTCGCCTTCGGCTTCATGTCGCACTCCTTACCAGCGTACAGCGCTTCAAGGTACTCCTGCTCCTGCGCGCTGAATGCCGAGCCAGTCATCTCGTCCGTGTAGCTATCGTAGCTGTCGTCGCTTTCGTAGCTGTCGGAGCCGGGTTTGTTCAAGATCACCCAATTCTCTCCAGCGTCCCACGGAGCGAACTCGGCACCCTCGGACGCATGATGCGGCTTTGTGTTCGGCTTGCGCCCGTCCCACGGACGCGGCACCATCCCGCCACGCGTATCCGCCGCGCTCAACGCAGCAGTCAAGCTGCGGATCATACCGCGCGGACCCCCGGGCTCATTGGTCGTCTTGTTGACGACCTCAGTAAGCACGTAGTCCTTCGGCGTCTTGCTCGCGAGAAGCGACATGATGTCCTCGGCCCAGTAGCGTGCTGCCTTGATGAGTGTCTCGTACCCCTTGTGACCTTTCTTGTGCTTTCCGACCTTGACGTCGCGGATGAGAGGAGCCCAAAACTTGAGCGAGACGTCGGTGACTTCGACGTGACCCAGGACATCCCACGTGTGGATGGCGTCGTAGATGACTTCGGCGACGTTGTAGGTAGCGAAGAACTGCGGGTGGCCGCCGATGAACTCGTCCTCGGTGAAGAAACCGTAGTCTATTCACCGTCATCAGCATTCCGCTTTTCAGTGTATCCAAGTATGAAAGACGTACAGCAGGGTTTGCTCTTCGGGACCTTATCGCAGAGAGTGGGCCAGTATTTCTTGAACCTGTCACCAAGTACGCGCATGTTCGACAGAGAACGTGGCGAACATGGCTGGAGCGTCAGGTCGTCGCAACCGCGCGTTATGTCGAAGTTGTAGATCGTGGCAGTGTGCGGGGCAGAGCCAGGTCCAGTACGGCCTTGTGTGAGGTCGACGTCGGTCGTCTCCGACATGAAACCATCTGTGGGGTTCCAGAACGTCTGCCAAGAGTCGCGTCAGGAATTGTAGCATGAGAAGGTAGAGGACAGAGGGATAGAATCGAACCTGCATGTAGTCGAGTACGAGGTTAGCCTTCTGCTCGTAGTCGACGACGTCCTGCAGGATGTTCAAACGACGGCCAAGCGCGGCGCCACCCCTGAGCGTGCGGTATTGCAGTGCGGCGGTCCAGTACGAGCCGCCCCAGATGGGAGGCCACCACAGGTCGTACCTGAATCGGCGTTAGCCGAGATGTGTCTCATGTTCAATCTGTAAGTGACATACGAGCTAGAGTTCCAGTGCGTCGAGATCCACTTCAAGTCGAGATTGATAGCCGGCCAGAGGTTCTGCGCGACCCAAGCGCTGCTGTTTTTCGCCTCAGGCTCGAGCAGCCAGTGCGCGTACTTCATCATGATGCCACCGCGGAAGGGCGGGCCGTCGGCCGCCGGCGAACCCGGACGGTAGCTGAGGTTCAGGATCATGGAAATGTTGTAGTAGAAGACTGGCTCCTCGAGGCCACCTGTGAACATGTCTCCGCTCAAGCTGACGACGTGCTGTGTGCGGATGAGCGCGTGCATTATGTCGTCCGCGAGTGGACGGAGGGAGGTGTCTTTCTTCTCACTATTCAGTGGGTAAGGGAATCAGCATGTGCGAGCGCGCTGAAAGAAGCGATAAAGACGTACATGAGACGATTGAGCCACATATCGTAAACGAGGCAAGCGTCTCGAAGCCAGTAGAGAGAATACTCCGGAAACTTCGGGTCCGGAATCACAGCACTCACAACGCCAGGCTGAATGCCCACAAGTCAGTACCGTATTGCCATTGGAAATACGACAAAACGCACGTCGAGACCAGACTCGACACCAGTTGTCTGGTGCAAGAGCACGTCCGAGTTGGCCTTGTCGAGCTTCTTGATGTATTCATCGTTACCGGCGTGCGGGTCCTTATGCTTTGGGTGCTTTGGGTGATACGAAGCGAGAGCTGTGCTCGCAAAGACGATGGGGAGTAAAGACGCGAAGCGCATCTTCGTCGATGCCTACTCTGGGTGAGACGCCGCAGGTTAAGTACTCTGACCATCCTGTTGGGGTAGCGTCACTATTCGTAGAGCCGAGGATCGTGACGGGAATGCGCCACGCTGGCGCCCTGAGATAGAGGGTAACGGCGACAGCAATAATTCGGATTGACTGCTTCGCTGATAGTCCATCGCAGGTGCAGAGTAAGCGGGATCCCGGGACAAGCGAAACGCACGCGAGCCGAACCCGAGTGAGAGATGCTCGGACGTAGACGCGGGGCATTATGATCATGAGACGCGGTATCCTCCGTATACGGAGGCCTTGAATAAATCATCTCCAACATTCATCAATACAATCGTCCTCATAGTTTCAGTGTGTACACTTACTTCAGTCGCCCTTATCGTTCTCTGGGCTTCAAGCGCCGACGGTGACAAGAACCTCTTCACCACTTTCATCCGCGCTCATCCCGTTGATCTAGACGATGGTCAATACCAATGCAGCTTCGTTGAGAGACATGGGCGCTTCACTGCCCGATGATGATGCGACCGCCATCGTTGATCAAATGACATAGCGCCGAAGACACAATTCGGGCGTCTATACAAGCTCGCACAGTGACATGCATGAAAGAGCCCATTTCCTCATTACTCGCTGAGAATACATGCAATCAATTCCGTTTACATTATCTATCGGACTTGCGTATGAGTACCAGCCAGAATCGCCCGCATCAGGATGAACGTACTGTCGAAGTCTACAACTGCAGCTCCTTGACAACTTCCCAACCGGAGTCTTCCTCAACTACCCCAGTACTTTCTCTCCTCTCTACTTCCTCTCTCCGTCTCGCATGTATTCCCAAACTCGCTCTCCCACCGCTCTCCACTTCGTCAAGGTACTTGCCCCACAACTTCTCGACTTTCCGCCCGGTCAGTTCCTTGAACAACTTCTCATCCCACTCCTTGTCGTCAAGAGCGGCGTTCAACTCCGCGATGGTGCCGTCGCCATAGCGAGTCTGTGAAACGTAGTATCAGGCTGATGATCAGCGCGCGGGTGAGGCGCGTTACAACATACCTCGATCCAGTCAAGAAACAGCGCTGTGGTGCCATATCCAGCATCCCATTTGTCCGAGCGCTTTCCGGGTGCCCAGTGCGGAGGAGCGAGTCCAGCTCGCAACCGCACAAAGTCGGCGATGCCCTCGATAAGCCCTCCAGGAGCCGTTCCACGAGCATTATGCTGGAAACAATGCACAGCCTCGTGTACGAGCACACCCATGATCTCGTCTCTAAGACGAGAGGAGGAGTTCACGACGTGCTGAGAGTTGAGATGGATCTGCTTGTGCGTATGCGTGCCGGTGGTGTACGCTACTCCGTCCATAGGTCTTACAACGAAGAGCACTTCTTCAACACTGGATTCAGAGAGGCCCACTTAGAGACAAGATCAATTATATGCATCATTCATACGCACTGCTTGACAGCCTTCTCTGGCTCACGGTAAAGGCCGCGAAGAGCAGCGACGACCGCCATCCTCAAGTCTGTAGGCGGATCCGGGAGTGCTTTCAAGAAGAGTTTGGTTCCTTCGTGAGCGAGATCATCCAGTCGAAGCGTCAGTGTCGGCTTTGGCCATTTATCTTCGTCGTCAGGTGGCGTCGGCGCGGAGGATGCTGGTGGTGGAGTTGGAGGAGGCGCCATCGGCGATCACTTCGCGACGGGCGCTTGAACGTCCTAAAGTCCGGGCACCCATACGGACCCACGACTAGGGGAATCATATGCCTACGTCCTCTCTTTGGAGAAATGCGGGGTAATACAAGCGCGTGCATGCAATGTGTGTGTACAGATCGAGAGAACAAAGCGAATATCATAGGAATACAGTAGAGTGAGAGACCACAGAACCCAGTCACAACTCAAGCCGCCACGCTGGCCATCATCTCGACCCGCCCGACCTCCCTCTCGAGCTCGCCCACGCCCTCTTCCAGCCACCTGACATACTCGACCGCCCTGAAGAGCACGCCGCTCTTCCCTCTCGTCCGTCCCCTGCCGCTCGCGCCACTCCCCTTCGGCCGACCCCTCGTCGGCATCCCGCTGCCGGGCGGCGCACCCGCAGGCGCCAGCAGAGTAGTGAGCGAAGCGTATCCGTCGCGGATAGCGTTCCGTCGCTTCTGCTCGGATAAGATGTGGTTCAAGCGCTTCTGAGGCGAAGAGAGCAGGGCTTTCTTCTCCTTGGACTGCGCATCGCCATCGGCAGAGCCTGGTGAGCGCGACCGCGAGTTGGATGCAGCTGCTTTGCGCTTTGACGGGGCACGAGTAGATGTCCGCGTGGGTGCGGTCGGTGTCGTCGGCGATGCGAGCGAGTTGGACGAGTCGTGAGATAGTAATGGGTGTGGTGCCGCTGGTGCAGTGAGCGACTGCGGGCCCGTGAAGCTCGTCAGATCCGCCCCGAACGACGGCGACAGCAGCGAGCTGAACGTATTGACGTCCGATGAAGGCGCGGGCGGATCAAGCAGCGACGAGGAGTTCTGCAAGAAATTCCCCGTAGCACTCAGATCAAAGCCAGAATTATTCGTATTCGCGTTGTTGGGCGGTAATGGAGCATCAAAGTCAAAGCCAAAGCTGTCGAGGAATCCGAAGAGATCATTCGTCTCGCTGCTGCTGAACAAATCCGCGCTAGATGGTAGAGGTGGCGGCGCCGGGAACGTCGAGTCGAAGCCGAAGTTCGGAAAATCGGGCGGCGGTGGTGGTGGCGGGAACATGGCGCGCGGCGAGGACATTGGTCGTAGCGCTCGTGGTGGTTGCTGTTGTCGAGCAAGACACCGAATGCGGGGGTGTGCGGGGAAAGGTACGGACCTCCGGCAAAGATTAGCTCCCGACGTCACCGGGCCCTGCTCACAGCCCAATCAGGGCACGCCCAAATCCCACGGCCGTACTCGTTCAATAAAACGTCAATATTGCTGGTTTCATGCTGCGTGCTACAAAGGATAATCGATACAGTACAGGTACAGAGAGTCGTATGCGTATGCGAGTGAGAATCATCGGTGAAGGGACGGGATACACAGGTACAACTACAGCGTGGGCGGGGATGGAGAGGGTTCTAGGATAACAGACAGCATACATAGTGCGGAGCAAAACCTCACAGGCGCACAGCGCGAGCGAAGAATCGTTCGGGAGAAGACGAAGGATCGATATGGACGCAGGTGTGGACGGGCCAAGACGAAGCAGGAATATTGGGGGCAGGGAATATGTTGGAGGAAGATCGAAGCGGAGCGGGGGTAAATAGGAGGGCGGCGTATATGAGAGGGTAAAGGAAGCGTTGTGATATGGCGTGAAGATCAGTATAGAGTAGCAGAACTGAAGAGGCGTGGCTATCCGGAGCGCGGACGGGCTGGTAGTGCGGTGATCATGTACAAATGCCGAGATCTTGCGTGAGGGAAGCGAGGCGAGTGAAGGCGAGTTACAATCCGAGTATATGCAGAGCGTTCGATGGGGTGCCAGGTGATATATGCGTGAGGGTCTTGGTGAGATAATATCGATAAAATATGGCAGGAAGATTTCCGTGTTAATGCGCATCTAGTAACCATAGTATGCGCGCTAAAAAGGTTATATGAGTAAGGGTGGGAGACAGCTTGAACGAGAAGGGCCCACCATGCGATCAAAGAGCCAGATAACCTTGGAGCCCGTCTTGCAGCCACGGAGCGTCACAATATGCCCGCGAATGGCATCGTACAGGAGCGTGCGCTGGTCCTTGTCGATCTACAAGAGATGGTGATAAGATGGTCGAAGGGTATCATGAAAGGGGTACATACGCCAGGCAAAACCGCGGCGATGAGTTGACTTCCAGTGACCGAGAGTGCGAGGTCTACGATGATCGCCCGCCGACCACCTTTAGCAGGCTCGGACATGCGTTTGACAATGCGGTTCTGAGTGTCCTTGCCGCCTTCCTTGAGCGCCTTGGTGACCGATTTGGAACCCTGCTCGTTTGTGGCGAAGTCAAGGAGGCCGGAAATGAGATGCTCAAGCGCCATCTGTCGGTGCTTGGGAGAGCCGTGCTCAAGAACTGTAAAGTGTATGAGTCCACAGAGCCAGGGTCGCGAAAGAAGAGGCCATACTATGCTGAACACAGTAAGCGCCCCACTGATTCTTCGCGACTTCGGCGAAGACGATCGGCCCCTGGTTAAGAAGTTCGTCCACGATACCGTCTTTCGCAGCCTCTTCAAGATTCTCAAACGCATGTTGCACGACAAGTGAGCCGGTCTCATGGCAGGCTAGGGCGGCCCACTTTCCCTGCAACGATGCGTTGACGCTAGACGTTTCTGTCAGCCGAGCCCGCCTGGAGCGAGGACGAAGAACACACTAGGCAAAGATTGGTGGCGCCGGCGCCGTCCAAGTGAGTTCCATGATCTATATGGGCGGTTAACTCCATTCCGTTCATTACGCCGATCGAAGCTGACCTTGCTCCATACGTGCGAGGCGTGCTTGTTGACGAGCGTCTGGGCAGGATCTCCCAGCAGCAGCTCTGACACTATGATGAGGCGAACCTCTTCCTCGCAGTCGAGCGCCTTCTGCAAGACATGGCAACCATAACAGTTCATAGCGAGCTCGACGACGCGGCCACTGCAAAGATACGTGCGCGTCAGTGCCACTACTGGTGCGAGAGTGGTGCATGGGATCTTACCGCATGCATGTAACGATCTTGCGGCGTTCTTCGAGAGTCGAGGCCGCCTCGAGACAGCGCTGAACGGCCCAGTTGCCGAAGCGATGAGCCATCATATCGAAGCCGCGGGCACAGATCGCGTCGATGATCTTGGCGCGTTCGTCCGCATCTGCCACCTTGAGCTTCTGCTGCAGAAAGATCGACGCCTGCTGGTCGGACGACTTGATTATCCGCGAGACGAAGAGGGGGTAAGGTGGCGAAGAGGACGGATGCAAGAGGGACAAGAAGTTGATAGGCTGTTTTACGAGTCAGTTACAATCGGTGGAAATGAAGTGTGGACGATGCGAACCTCGTGGCTGTTGGTCGGCTGGGAAGGACTGGTAGGAACAGGCGTGAACATGTGCTGAGCCTGAGCCTGAGCCTGCGGAACAGCAGGCGGGCGCATCTGGAGCTCGTCCGTGGCGATACCAGACAGCCGGTCGCGGAACACTGCATCCTGCCGCAGCCATTCGCCCGAAGAAGACAGTGGCATGCGATCGATACGGCGCATCGGCTCCAGCTGTGAGAGGCGATCCGGGCGGTCGGCCATGAGTGACATCTGACCCGCACCATACATAGACGATGACAGACGTGCGTCAGGATAGGCGCTGGCAGGTGCAGACATGCGACCTTCGCTGAACATGGTGGTGGTAGGCGAGCGCATGCCACTAAAGGACGATGAAGTTGGCGAGCGCATGTCACCGTTCAGCATGGTGGCGCCTGGAGCGGAACCGAAGACGTCCAGCGATGCTGGATGGAACGTGCTCGAGTTGGGAGCCGAGTGAAAGTCACTCTGCATGCGAGGCTGCTGAAGCGAAAGTTGGTGCTGTTGCTGAAGCGACGAGTAAGACGAAGGCAAGTTGGCCGACTGGTGCTGCGAGAACAGGTCTGAGCTCCGAAATAAGTCGCCGCCACCGTTGAGCATGAGACCGTTCGACGATGAGGAGGCAGACATGAAATCGTAGTCAAACGGCGCCTTGAGACCAAAGTCGGTCGTGGCGCGGGCGGGCGAGTCCGAAGGTGTCATAAGCGAGGAAGCGGCTGAGCATGGTGAGAGATCTGGCGACGTGTTTGCCTTGAGCGGATTGTACGGAGCAGTCTGAAGTGGCGCAAGCTGAGGCGGCGGAGCGGGAGAATGCAGGTCGAGTGCACGGAGGAGCGAAGCAACATGCTGTGGCGGAGAACGTGAGCGGGGCGATCAACAGAAACACGTGGACGCATATATACCGAATCTGCGTCACCGCCGGCTGAAGGTCTACGGCCATCGCCAATCGCACCGACTGAACGCTTTGGAGGCAGCTGCGCCTGTTGAATCTGCTGAGGCTGAGGTGGCTGAGACTGCTGAAGTTGGTGCTGCTGGACCGCTGGGTCGGACAGGCGACGCTGATGAGAGTCCTCGTTGAAAACGGTGTTGTTCCAGACGTCGGTTGGCTGCGGGCGGGGAGCCCAGATCGACGTCGGACTTGAGCGTTCTTGGTTGAGAAGCGTGCGGGAGGCCATGACTGCGAACGATAGGAATCAATATTTCACGCGTGAGTCTTAAGTATTTGTCTGGAGCGCGCATCGGGGGCAGATCTGGCTAGAACAGCTTAGCGCCCTCGTGTCTCGCATTCGACGTCGTCCACATCCATCCCCGCCTTTCATCCCTTCCGCCGCCTTCTATTCCTCTTCAATCGCATTTGTTTCACGTCGCCAAAAGTGTATCCTACACTGAACGAAGTACAGAGCTACTCGGCGATGAAAAGCGATATTTTGCAACTTACGGCCAGGAAGGCACCTTACCGCTTTCATGCTGCCCGAGCAGAAGCGTGCTAGCATCCTAGATCTACTCGACACACGCTGCTCTCATCAAGGGCGCAGATCCCAATTAGTGCGCGGGATCGCCGCATAATGGTAACTTGCTCGTGTGTGCATATACACGACAAAAATCGCTCAGCGAGTAGCTGTGGCGCGTTGTGGCGCCGAGACGCAGGGGTGCTCTCTAATGGTACCAGTCGCGCCTGGCTCGTATCTCATGTCCCTCGTAGCTCGCGGCTCTCAGAGCACACCCTCACTCGCCTGTCAAGTACTTGGGAGCACGCGTCATGCGCCCGGGGAGCCTCATGCTCACATCGGGCCACCCGACCGCGAGCTCGTGGGCGACGTGGCTTCAAACGGGGAAAGCCGCAATCCATGTGGAGGCATAAATCAGTTTGTTTGCGTTGAGAGGTGTCGAAGCAAGAGCTTGGAAGCAGTCTGAGCGTCAAAAGGCAGGACAAAGCACAGCCCGAACCGGGAGAAGCGAAGAGAAGGCCTTCCCGGGTGCCGTCGATGCGTTGACGGCCGGGGCGCAGATCGTCCAAACCCGAAATCCGGCAGGTTCTCCTGCAACCAATGTCGCCTCATACTTACATCCTGTCAGACGTCGCACGCGTACTTCAAGTTCGGACTCAGCGACGATGGATTCCTGATGCGTACAGCGCGAAACGTCGGTGAGGCGGGCAATCAATGTCGTTCCTCTTCTGTTCAGTGGACCGCATAACGGCTCGGCCGCCGCACCGTCTCGGTCACCGTCTTCAGGAAGTTGACCTCGGGGATGAGTTAAGCGCTATGCTTCGCCGAGGGCTCGAGATCCCGGGCGAGAAAGATAAAATGAAATGGTTTGTTCCGACCAGGACCCCTACCTGCGCTTTCCATATGCTGTGCTTTCGGCGAAGGTAACTCTTTCACGCATATGTGGAGCGTCGGCAGACCCCATACGAAGGCCACCGCACGTAGTTCCTGAGCGCATGCCCCTCTGTCTGAATCTGATATCGCCACAACTACTTTCCCGCAGCTATCATGATAATGTCATATCTGTGGCTTCTGCAGTGACCCGCAACACGGAAAACCCGACGCGCCTCACCTTTCGGCTAAATTGAGCTTTGAGTACCACTGGCTGCAGGGAGGCAGCGCTCTTCGGCAATGCACGCTGCACGATGTGAAGCTAATTTCTGAATCTATGAGGTCACAACCCGTCCCCAGAACACGCAGTTAAGTCTCGTTTCTAAGCGAGCTCCGTGACTAGAGCAGATGTCGGGAAGTCTCATGCGCTAACTCACAAGCAGCCAAGTACAGCGTACATATCAAGAGAAATTCCGGAATTGTACGTCTTTTCCATCAGACACCCAGCTGCCATCGCTTGAGTCTCGACTCTCGCGTCCATCTTTTTGCAACACATCCCCTCCTCGACCATCCAGTCAGATGCTCAGCTGACGCAGAGATGGGGCGAGGGTGCAGGGCTGTCTCCAATTCTGTAGTCGTTCGTCGAAGGAGCACAGCACGCCCTACTGATGTAGGACAAGCACAAGCAAGTTGGAAGCCCTGTGCTTTGTGGATGCCGTGGAGACAGCCTGTGAAGAACGATCTCATTACAAAGCCTACAAAATGTGGATGGATCATGTGCATTCATCTAGAGCAATAGAGGGCTTGCATAGCCTAAGCAGCGCGCAGATAGACCACGTTTATCGGTCATGCAGGAAGTCCCCGCGCCACTCAAGCCATCTCCTGGGCCACATATCTCACACAAGGCTAGGATGCAGCGTCAAGGTAGAGCACCACAGCATGTGTTGGACCACGGCTGTGGAGAAAGAAGAGAACCTGCGAGGCGCGCGATCGTCAGCTGAGCTTGATTCGTGCTTGTTGGTCGCACCCAAGCAAGCGTCGTACACGTAGACATTGTCCCCAACCTACTCTCGCCCGTGAATTAAACGTCGGTGACCAGCGCCACCGGGCCTTGATGACCAGATGGAGCAGAAATAGAAGAACGAAGAGCAAAAGGTGCGCGCCGCATCCTGCGACGAGCGCGGGGCCCTCAATCTATCCTTTCTCGCCGCCGCCGGGTCCGAGCACAGTCTGTACGCGCCTTCTTCACACACACCGTTCCCACAGGCCTCGAGAGCCGTTCTGTACGGAAAGTGTCGAGTCCGCCAAGGTTCAGAGTAAGCGGTATTGAATTGAATCCATATCTTTCCGGTGGCAGGAGGCCAGGCTCGGTCAATTGAACGGTCATATTGGGCTGTTCTACTGTCGCTCTGCGGGGCACCTGCGCGGTGAAGTCGGTGCGGATGCCTGGGAAGCGGCTGGACAGCCTGGACAGGCGCGTACGTCCGTCATCGAGAGCGTATATCCGAGTACGATCGTGCCGTGAACCAGCCTGTTCAGCACAAGCCGGAGCGCGCGGGGACTCTGACCTCAGGTCAGAAGACCGACCACCGAGAGAGCTGATAAAGCGAAAGAAAAGTCGTACAGAACAAGTGCGCACGGAATAGAGTCGTAAAGCGGCGCAGAATCGAGCCCGTAACGGTCCACCAGGTGCCAGCGGGACCCGCGGCGACCTTGTCGGCGCGTTTAGGCACTGCGGAAGACGCCCGCCACGCGTGTCCGCGCCGACGTTCAAGCTCTCCTGTCCGTAAAGGAGCTAGAAGAGACCGCCGTCGCTATAGGGTTTCATCTCCTCTAGGGACTCCGTAGAGGCGAGCAGCGTCGACGATCTTTGCCGTGAACCTCGGGCATGGCCGGAGACCAGGAGGCACATCGCCGAGGAAGTTGATTTTGTATGTAAGTGGGACGTAGCTCCCATGCGCGACCTGCTGCGCGAGGAGGTCCCGTCGCGAGTGGACGAGGAGGACCACGGAGAACGCCGGTTCAAACCGACGTAGTGTTCTCAAGAACCTGTTGGGCGGCGATCTGTAAACCTGCATCTAAGGTTCGAACACCTGATGGACAGGCGTGTGCTGCGTGCAGGGGTTCAAAGCCGTATGTGATTCCAGTTTCCATTGCAGATCCCATCTAGGGGATATGGTCGGGTGGTCGTACAACAGCGCCGTCGTGGTGATGGGCCAAGAAAGCCCTAGACTTGTTGAGCATCTGTAGGGTCCCTTGTTCAGCAGTTTCTTTCGTACCCTGAAGACAGATCATACGTAGCGAGAGTTTCCCAAAGAAAGACATAGTCATCGCGATGGACTAGAAGCCTGGTGAGCAATCGTTCGCCCGGGAAAGATGAAGCACAGCCAAGCCCATACCTCGCAACCAAGCTAAACGCATATCACTGGTCAACCAAGGACTCAGCGTACCAGAGCAGCGTCTCTCATCCCGAAGACATCAACCGCAGCGGCACAGAGAGGCCGTGAATGATCGTTGAACGTTGAACTCCCGCCGGCATCTGTAGATCTTGAGGTAAGCCCGTACAGAGTGTCTCCCGCGGTTGTCAATACTGCCAGTTCAGATGGTGAGATGTCCGCAACCTCGGGAGAAGACTGCCATGAGCTCGCCGCTCCTCAGAGTTCCTCGAAATTCAGTGTATCATTCGCTACACGCGACCCTGAGCGTGCCCGCCACTGCGGCAACGATTCCGGCGCAGATATGGGCAACATCCGGGCCAGCACGGATAGACCATAGTCTGACTGTAAGCAATCCGATGTGCGGGCACAGATTCTGCCTCGACCGACGACCACGAATACACGCCGCGCGACTGTGTGATTCCATCAGCAGCTGTCGCAGGTTTAAGCGCCGCGAACCCTCACTTCATACTCCGGTTGATGGCTTGCGTCCTACAGTATGGCGCACGGGTAGCCGCAGGGTCCTCCGGGATATGCGCTTTGATACTACATCGTGCGATCTGCAGGAGCGCTGGTCTGGTACATCGGTGTTTGTACTGACGCTAAGACACACGCGGCGAGCCTCGAGGCGAATAGGGATATTGTGCCGCAGTTGCTGGTAATTCGCGCATACAAGCAATCTACAGGGCTCAGCCTTCGCGTGTGTAGTTAGCAGGGGGAAGTGCATGCTCTGGTGAGGCACATACCGGCACCTTGGGATGCCGAGGAGACGCTAGGGCAACTCCAAGTTACAATGAAGACTCCGCTCGGTGTCTGCGGCGAGGTTGTAGGGTCGTGAGCGCGAGGGCCCAGAGGCTTTCCGGCCCGCAGATTTGAAGTACGAACGTTTCGTGAGCGCGGGCGAGCAACTCGAGGGTGAGTGATCGAAAGAGACAGGACGTACTGGCGCGGCGGCCGCAGTCCATACATAGCAGCAATCCCGAAGATTAGCTTCGTCAGTGTCCAAAGAAGGTCGTCGAGACGCGCCTCTACAGAGTTCAGGATCAATAGGCGGGAATGTATTGTCCTGCCTGCATTAGTACAGAGAGATTAGCGCTCTCCCGATGACTGAGCCGATCTGGAGAGGTATCCGCGACCTTGTACCCGTATGAGCCCGCTTCTCTTGTTAGCATTGTGTTGCTTAGATATCATCTAGCGCATATCGCGAGTGAGAGCAGCGTGTATGAGATACGGAAGAACCCTTCCGAGCGCAATGTACCTTGTGGGCGCTCGTTCAGGGACGATTGCGGCCGAGGACGTACACAGCTCCCCACTGAACCCGTTATGGATAGACTCGCTCACGGCTAGGATAGAACAACGGTAAGCCGCAGGATGAGATGGAAGCCTCCAGGCAGGCTGTGCGGCAGTGTGACGCAAGACGGCTTATGCGTATAATTAGCCTGCGTTCGCGCCTTACCGTGGCAGCTTTCGACTGGATACTGCGTAGCGTTTCGAGGAAAAGACGCGCGGAAGCTAGGACAGAGTCCGAAATGTTCCACAGAGCGGTCCAGAGCGACGCGCATTGGTGCCAGGTGCTGCAAGCGACAAATGGCTTGCAGCGTGGCTTACGCCACAAGATCCCCACAAGCCTTGGACGTCGGTTACTGAACACGAAGTCTTCGGCAAACAGGGCATATATTTCGGACTGCAGAGCAAATCAGACTCACATTCAGTCAAAACCTCGTGGCAACCTCGTTCGCGTGGAGTTGTACATGTTTGAGATATCATTGGGGTGTACGACTAATCTGGGGTTTTTGCTATTCGTGAGTATCCGCGGAATGCGGACAACGGAGCGCGCATGAAAGCAAAAAGGATGGGCGTCCCGGCTAGATGTCTAGAAGACGTGTTATCCGGACCAGCTTCCTGAAAGGCGCAAGCCGTTAATACTGCAGTTAGGCGCGACATCGTTACATAAGACATACCGCGTTCATCACCGTCGCCGCGCATCCAGCGACGACGCGTGTAACCTCGAATCGGACCCTACGCAGCACAGTCGACCTATGAGCGAAGAGTGGCACGCGGAGCGTCGGTCTTCAGACCGAGCTCGGTACGAATCGTCGCGGGCTCTTCAAACCTAAGAGGAACGTTCCTCTCGTTCCTTAAGCAATGTTTATGCGACAGCGGCTGTAGCTGAGAACGGGCAGCCACGCCGTGTGTACAGGTGCAGGACTTCTTGCCCCGTATCATGCATTTTTCGTCACTTTTGACGTATACAGGGAGCCTGAGAGGTCGGCAAAAGGGGAGGTATGGGGCGCAGACCTGTTCACGCGGCCGATCTTGCGTCGACACCGTATTCTGGCAGTGTTGCGGCCGCCGATACGACCTTGAGAAGCCGCAGAGAGGTCCGGTTTCAATATCCGAAGTGTTGACGTTGATTTTCCCGGCAGTACGCAGAGCCAGTAGCAGGCAAGCAGGCGTGCTTGGAGGTAATAGGCAGGTAGGCGAACGCGCTCACGGCCGAACATGATGCGCGGCAAGTTGGACGGCATGCAGGTAGTGTATTGGGATGCATACGCTCGTAATGGTAGGATCCTAGGATCAGAGCTTCCGACGAAAGAAGCAGATAGCCGGGCAGTCTGGAGACCCGAGGCCAGTGAATGCAGAGCACGGCTAAACTCAAGCCCACGACAGAGAGCAGTCCCTTGATCTCTGTCGGCCAGTGGCCATGTAGAGAAGCCCGCCTGAGAGGGAGCTGTGCGGCGACCAGCGGGAAGTTCGCTCGAAGGTCTCCCGTGCGGCAACGGTGGACGGAGTCCCTGTTTGGCGAGTGTTGCTCCTTGTCCACGGTCGGCTTCTGCGTGCCCAATCGAGTATCCCTCGAGGCCGTCCGTTGGCCGTTTTAACTCAAAAACCTATTACATGCGCGGGAGAAGGCGATGCGAGAGATGATTGAGGCGGCGCCGCAGGCTCGTCAGAGCATGGACGCCGTTGGTCGAGCGAGCATCATCCCGCCGTAGGACGTATATGTAACGAAAAGGGACGCGAAATGCATTGCCGCGGCGCGTCTGTCCCATACACGCACTAGCGCCTTTGACCGTACGCCGGGTACGGTGACGACGGACAGGTGGGCGAGAACACGAGAAGTACAGATGTCCGGTGCCTCGCCCCGCGCCCCGATGAGGTCCCGAGGGCGTAGGATCTTTGTAGGTCGGGACGAAAGCGAGCAGACCAGGAAAAGCGAAGAGCGACCAAGGATAGGGAGTCGGACGAAGAGAACAGAGATGGTGGCACGACGACCGGTAGCGACCGGTTTGCGGTTGCCGCCGCTGGCCGAGTAAGAAAGCCGCGAGGCACATTGAACCGTGAACGGACGGCCCGATCAGGCAACGGCGTCGGAGTTGTCGCGTCAAGGTTGTGAGCTCTATTCTGCCACATCATATGCATCATCGTCTCGCAAGCGCGCCCTCTCGGCGAACAAAATGGGTATTTCTCTCGCGTGCGCACGGGGCGCCGGCGTGTTGCCTGCGCACGGCGAGGTTGTGTATGGGGTGCCATGTTCTGATCTATTACGCGCGGTTTGCGGCCCTCGCTCGGGTGGGGTGAGGCGGTCTATGTGTGTGCGAGCGATCGAAGGCCGGGGATGTTCTGTTTGGTAGGAGGCGGCGTCTTGGGCTGATGATGATGTCGCCTGTACAGAAGCTGGTCTTTCCAGCTCTCGAAAGGGGTCCGTTTACGTAGATCGAGCGCGGGGGGGCAGGAGGACGTGCGAGCGCGCGGCGCCGAGCGCTTGGGCGGTTCACCGCACATACATATAAAGTCGCGTCGCGTTCGATCCCCGCATCGGTCTTTCCAAACAATGCTCCTCGCTCTCCCGCACGAAGTACTCGAACAGATCGCCCTCGAGCTCGCCGTCCACGACGCCGTCGGCCCGCCCAAAGATTTACCCGCGCTTCTTCTCACGTGCAAGGACTTGTACGCGAAACTCGGCTTGACACACAACAAGCATCTGTACTTCCGCATCTATGCGTCCCAGTTTGACACCACCGCCCATCGGCGCCGCTTTGGTGATCGCGTGCATAACGCTGGTGTCGTAGCCCGTCAGCTGGTACGCGCCTGGACTGCACTCGGCCGCCTCCGCCGCGGCGACCTCGACGCGTCCACCTTGCTCGATGATCTCTGGGAGGCGTTCTGCCTTGTCACCGAGAACGACGGCAAGAACACGTACCAGCTCCAATGGGCCGGCCTACCCGCCTTGTCCGAGCGGTACGTCCGCGAGAAGTTGTGGGAGGGCGCTGTCAACGGCTGGCCGCGCGATACGCCGAGCAACGCGCTCGCGCTTTGGCTATTCTGGTCTACCATGGACGATGCGCGTCTACGCGCGTACACCGAGGATCAAAGGCAGGAACTCATCGATCAGATTCTTCCCTTCGTCGTCGTCGGCTTCAAGGTACGCGTATATCCTCATTCGTCCTCTAACGCCCCTAACACCACTCCAGTACACCAACTTTTACGCGCCCGACGTCACATACCTGCTCCCTCTCACTCCCGGCGTACAAGCCGATCTACTCGTGTCTCAGGTCAATGCCCACGGCCCATACCCGGTCTTCCACACGGTCGAGGAGGAGCCCTACCGTACGAACCGCTTCGGCGTCAACCTGCTCATCGTCATGCCGAACATCGCAGCCGCGGCGAAGTTGCTGTACTTCGCTCTTCGCGAGACAGTCCCCATCCAGGTGCCCGACTTCCTCCCCGTTGACCGTGCAGAGGCTCTTACGCGCGGCCAACGTGGTCAGACGCAGGCAGACCTGCACGAGGTCAACGCGCATCGCAGCACGCCGTTCACCCCCCGCGGTCTTTGGAACTTCCTTGAGACTCTGTCTCCGTTCCAGCGCGGACGCGAATTAGAAGGTGTGCGCTCTCGCGACCTGATCGCGCCGAGCGCGGCCTGGGACGATGACTGGGAGCGGTCCATGACGTGCTGGAACCCGTGGTCGCAGCCCTACTACAAAGGCCCCGTATTCACACTCGGCTCACTTGTCGGTCTTTGGCAAGGGCGCTTGCTTATCCCGGACGTCGGTGGCTACCTCAACCTCGTTACAACCGCCCAGCGTCCCGAGGAGTTCGGCGAGAGCGCGCCGTTCATGAGCACCTGGCCTGCCTTCATGCGTCTTAGTGAACACCACGCGATTGCACCGGCGCCCAAGGTCCCCTTCCCCGTCAATCGCGATGATGCGCTTGATCACGGCATCTGGAACGCATGGATGCCGACCAAGTCTCGTATCTCGCACGACCGAGACTCTGTGACCGTCATCGACGATTCGGACGGCTCGCGGTACGTCCAGGAAACGTTCGTCGAGGGAAAACCCAACTCGCACGATCCGGATACGTGCCCAATGTGCAAGCGCCGTGCAGCCGTGGAGGCAGACGATGGCAACAGTCATGCGTCCATGTCGGAGGACGAGGCTGCAAGCGGCAGCGAGAGTGGGAGCGAGGGTGGGAGTGAGGGCGAAGAGGCTCCTTGCGCCTGCGGCCATCATCACGGGCAAACCCATGCGGATCTCGAGGACGACTTCGCTGCCGCAGGTCTTGGCCGCGACCAGCCTGATGACGACGATGAAGAAAACGAGTCCCTAGAACCTACGTCGACATGCTCGGGTGTTCATGACATTATTCTTACTGGCGAGGTGAGCACGCCTGCTGTTGACCGCGTTGTGTACGCGCTGATCGTTTATACAGACAGACGATAATCATGGACTTGCATGGGGGCACTTCACCATCTTTGGTCGCGTTCGCGCCTGGGATGGTCTTGTCGCTCTCGTGCGGGCTCCCGCCGAGCCCGGACGCCCACGCTGGGTTTTTCGCGGTTATCTGCACTACGGTCAGGCGTTCGTCGGTGCATGGCGCGGTATGACCAACATCCCGGGTCAGGCGCGCGCTGTGCCTTGGGAGGGGCCGTTCGTCCTGAATCGTCGCGCTGAGCCCACGTCGGCGTAGTGGCTCCCAGCTGTTGCTGCTGGCACGATCCTCCATGCTGATATCGCTCGTTACTTCAATTTTGATGGACGTTCTACCTGCCACATACCCCTAAAACCTGTACGCCATCATTTCATTCCAGGCCTCGTCCCATACACGCGTGGCCCGTTCCATTCGATGATATACTCTATCTAAGTTCCTTACATTGTCTCCAGTGTTTTGCTCGCTGTCCTGCTCTTGCGCGCGTCTACATCTTCCTCCGGATACCTCTCATCACCCCATGGACTCTCATCGCATACTTCCATCGCCGCTCCCGCACATCCACATCGCTCCTGTATCTGTAGTACCATAACGAATGCTCATGCGCTCATGCCAGTAGCTCATCACTTTGCGATTCTTGGCGAAGGCGGTAGCAGCCCATCGGTAAGTACGGCGGGATCTTCCGGCGGCTCATGAGCTTGTTCTACTTCGACGTTCCGCAACGTTGCGTGTTTGATGATCTCTACGCACAATTCTATCGCTTCCAGGCTGGCTTCTCCCAGGTACTAGGGCACGGAACCTGACGGCCCAGTCGCAAAACCCTCTCACTTTCGCTGATCATGGTCCAGGCATGAGATCGTCTTGCGCACTATACCGCCGTCGCTGCCATCGACACCGCCAGACGCGGTGACCAACGGATAATCGAGTGACCAGCACTGCACGACAAAGCTCCCGAATTCCGATATCTCCAACTCCGACTCACGGTGCATCGCAATCACTTCGCAATCCCACCTCCCCGCGCCGCTCAATCCCTTACAAGGGCGAACATTCACGCACGGCGCTCTCATGCGACCGCAAAAGTACACAGGCGGGTTGATCGAATGCCGGGGCGCGGGCGCGCCCGCTGTTCAAACTCCGCTTGTACGTACGGATTGCGTTGCTGTTGGCGGGCAGGCGCAGATGTGATGCGCTGCGGTTGTGATCTCTAGGCGCGTCGGGGACGGGCACGCCGCGGACGCGGACGCGGGATCTCAAGCTTTCGACTCGCACCTTCATCACGGTGATAGCGGTCATGAACGGACCAGTTCATACGTGTAGTCCTCATGATCGAGCTGGATTCTTGGAGTTAGTCAAGGCTCAACGATCGGGGTTCATCGTTCAGCAGCTATGGGTAGGTGTAAACGGGCGCAAAGAACCTGAACCTTGTACATAGAGGGTGGAGTCTGGACGCGGAAGGCGCACGTCTTGCATTGCAGCTGTAGTCCCCATCCGAGGTAGTATATGGGCAAAGTTGATCATACTGCCTTTAATCCAACACAGGCCTCTTGTCAGCCTTGAACGGCAATACTCACTGCACGTACATCCCGCTTTCATCTCCTTATTTAAGAATCCCGAATCGAGTCGCCAGCGCCGTTAATCTCGCCAACGCGTCAAACCTTGCACATTTTGACCGACCATTTTCCCTCTGACGCCGCTTCCGCCTGCTTCTTGCATCGCAACTCCGACTGCCGTCGGCCAAGTGTCAAATATACTGCTCTCGGCTCCCTCCACGATGATCTGGCAGCCCTCGACAATGGCAATAAACGATGGAGCCCATCGAGATCGCTGCAGCGGATGAAGGTCTCGCGAGTGAAAGTGCTTTCACGTTGTACTCCGACGATTTACGGCCGCCACACCGATTGGCGGGAGGCGGCAAGTAGTATATTGCGCTCCCTGCGTCAAGGGGATGAGCAACGTCGGGGCGCGAGGAGCGCGTACCTCACAGCCACGCATATACGTGGCGCGCGCAGCTGACGATGACCTTCGGCGTGAACCGGATGATCTGCGCCTCATGCTCACTGCCTGGCGGTCTCGTGCGAGCGGAAATCAAGAAGGCGAATTTGGGCGTCGGCGTCATATCCCCTCGAATGCAATAATATCATACCAAGCTGTCTTCTCCTGTGCCACGCCCGTCTGCATCTTCTAATGGGACGGCTGTTCAACGAATTGGCCCGCAACGCCGAGCTAGCGATAGTCGGGAGTCTTGCGACAATCGCTAACTCTTACATACAGTGGTGAGCGCGTTACACCCATAGGCGCGTTGTACTCACATCGACTCCGCATCCAACATGTGACCCAGCTTTACTCGAGGCACAACTCGTCTGTAGCAAGGTCTTCTGGAACTCATAGCAGTGTCTCCTTTCGCCAGGGTCGAAATGCTTGCGTCCATATCCATTGAGACATGTTGCACCGACCTGATTGCTATTGTCGGTTTTCTATCTCCCTGATTTCACGTACTGTGGGGGGATGTGACCATCCGCTGGGGTATTCAAGTACGTCGATCGATAAGAACGGCCAGTATCATCTGGTTGAGGAGGACAAAGCAACGTGTGAATCGTGTGGCACATCGCCTGATGTGGTTGCCCGAGCTCTGACCGTGTGGCGGCTGAGACCGTTTTGCCCGGACCACGCCGCGACGTGTGGTGGGCGGTCTGCGTATATAATGGTACAGCTGGACGCTGTACTCGTTGATTCCGCCGCCCATCATCTCACCTGCTGAGTATGCACAATGGCTGCCACTCACTACCTTCCACCTGTGCTGCTGGGTACTGTCGTGGCGCTTTACTATCCGTCGGGCGAGGTTCTCTGGACTATCGGGAAAGTGCTTCTGCTACTCGTGCTGTTGCAAAGCATCTCCGAAGGTACGTGATTCGTCTCCAGGCATAGAATCGCAAGCTCACCAAGCCTGGCAGAAAAAGCAGCAGAACAAGACAAGATCGCGAGCGCCGAGAGCATCACCACCGAGCCCGTTTTGAGTTTACTTGACGAGAAACGGCATGGTGCAGTGGTGCTTGCAACAGTAGCTAGCGTCCTTGACGTGTCTTCTCGTCGATGATGATGGGGTCGGTACAGCAACATCACATGTATGTAGCCTAGACCCCGCTGACTGCCACGCTTACGCCTCATTACAGTCACGCGCAACATAAGTTACCACACGCCTCGACCTCCTCTCTTCAATACCATGCCAGCCACCAATAGGCTCGAGCGCTACCCCTTCCCTCTCAGTTTCTTCATCATATCAATCGGACACGACGGTCTGTAAACGAACTTTATGCCCAAGCTCTCATCATCGCACTGTAACTTGACCAATGCCTCTGTGTACACTCTTTCACGTCCCCACACTCTATGTATATCTAGATCGTATCCGTATCCGTAACAACCTGTCGTATTGAATCTAACACCACTGTTCCGCGTCTGTGCGAGTCTAATATCTGCTGTTGATAAGAAGAGTGCAGAGGTGTCGTCGAGACTACTTGATCACTTCATACGGCCATAGCCAAGTATTCCCCGTAAGATACTGGGTTTTTGTCAGTGTCAGTTCAAATGGGATGCGAGTGAAACTTTGAGTGTGCTAGAAGCAAGATGACACCGGTGAGGTTCGAACCGCGACTCCTGGGAATGCAGCCGTCCGCGTTGCACACGGTCTGGCTCTGACCGCCATCGCGCACGCCTCTCCTGGCGCGCAGTTCAAATATCTCTCGACGCTCTTCCGGGACACGTACGGCGGCTGAACTGTATTGATGTACTAAACGCGGAGGTCACTCCTGTTGGACGATGGTGTGATTGGCCGGGAGCAGCCAGGAGCATTCGAGTTCTCAGAAAAGAGCGTTGCGCTTCACCACGCGCTCTACGTTTCATGGTTCATCGCCGGGCGCTGGACGCCACACATCGCTGCTCACGGGCAGCACGGGACAGAGCCTCACGAGCCACGCTGCTAGTAGCTACATCGTGATCCACAGACCTCGTCGTGATGGTCCACATCATCTCTTGCCACTGAACTCGAAGCAAGGACATACCGACCGACGAATCAGCTTGGTGTGCTGCGCGCTCGTCTACTGCTATATATAAGTGCCTGCCATGACCCGTACTCTCTAGTCTTCGTTTCTCTTCCTCCCTTCGTGTTTCTGCTTACTCTAATCTATTGCATACCGTGCGCTTCTCTTCAATCTGCTTCGCTAGTTTCGCTTCATTCATCTCTGCTATCTCTGCTGTTCCTACATTGAATCCGCTTAGCCCGGAGAAACCCTTCGGTGCACTGTATTGTGCATACAATCACATTTCGGGCGAGTGTACATGCACTGACTTTCGTCCAGTCATCACCAACAGTCTCGACGAGAACTTTGTCGTAGCCGCCCAAATCGGAGAGGACGGTATCGCGGTCAGTGCCAGAGTACATCTACGACTGTTCTTGTAACTGATTGATAGTTGATAGAGCGATGTCAAGGCTATCTCGGCTAACGGTGTTGGTGCGCAAGGTCAGCCCGCCAAACCCGGCGCACTGTTCTCGCAGGGCCCGGTCCAGGTCAATCAGGCGACGAATAGGCTTGCATTCGTCAACGCGGGCTCGAACACTGTACAGCTGTTTGACATCAATCCCAAGATGCCAACAAACATCACGGCTATCGGTAAACCTGTTCCCTCTGGTGGCGACTTTCCACAATCGATTGCGTGGAACAATGCCGGCGACAAGATGTGCGTACTCAATGGTGGGCTGAAGTCCAATGTTCAGTATGTGTTCTCTCTCGCAGTATATTGTGAACCTCGCTCACCTTGCATAGATGCTTCCTAGTCGATAGCAAAGGTAAGCTCTCGGCGGTAGGGGTTGGCGGCATCCAGACCTACGATCAGACCTCTAACCCTCCTCACGGT
>UWZB01000008.1:50918-93633 GCA_900536885.1 Peniophora sp. CBMAI 1063
CCGGTACTGCTTCGCAAATTCTCTTCACTGGAGACCAGGGCGGAATCATCGCCGTCGCCAAAGGCCTTCCTACAGACCTCGAGAATAGCCCAGGATACATCCGCGTCTGGTTGCTCGCCGATAACGGCACCATCGCGGAGACACCCTTCCAGGTCAACAGCACTGATACGGCTGGCTCCTTGATCTTCAGCTTGAGCCAGAAGGCTGGAAGTCTCGTCTACGTTGGCGCCGATGCCACGAACGGGGGAGTCGTCATCGATCTGACGGCTGGTCCCGGGGGTGCAGTCTTCAAACCCATTGACCTCCCGAACAACAAGGGTAACTGTTGGTCCGTCCACGCGCCCAAGACCGGATCGTTCTTCATCTCCGACTTGTTGAGTGACAAGATCAACGAGGTTACGCTCGACAAGAACAATAACGCCACGCTCGTTCGTCAGTACGACGTTCCCGGCTTGGGACCTAATGAAGCCGTCGTGGCCGAGATCCAGGGTCAGGAGTTCATGTACATGCTCATGGAAGGGGCGGAATCTATTGGCGTCTGGCGTCTTGATGGTCCTGGGAAGGCTGTCTTGACACAGTTATGGGACGTCGCGGTTCCCGTCGAGTTCACAGGTGTTACTGTTGGTGAGTGGCCTCCATCTGGGTTGTCATGTCGCTCTGATGCAAACAATCGCTGACCTCAAACCAGACGAGCTGCTCATCTCGGGGATGTCAATCTTGTCGCAAATTTTTGCTAGACTTGCTCACGGGTGGCCAACGGTGGCCAAGTCACTTCTGTAACCAAGACCACTGGGATGCCGATGTCAGGCGAACACAAGTTGGCGTGTCGGGCTTCAAGCAGTCGCCGCCGCGTGGCCAAGTGATGGCCAAGTGGTGGTCAAGTGATGGCCAACTACAAGGGTCTGAGGCCAGTAGTGTTCGAGAACTACTTGAACCCTCTCTCCGGTACGTATGCGCCCACGATAGCGCCTTAGCACTCCGTAGGGCTTACGCCACGGGTTATATAGCGTATGGAGGGCTTAGCTGGCGCGGAAACCCATTTCGGGCCGGACACTCCGGGGCGGCCACGTGTTGGCGACGACTTGACCACCAGTTGGCCACCAGTTGGCGACGGTTTGACCACGAGCTGGGCAGCAGCCCACCACGGCCTGCCTACAGAGTGTTCGCTTCCGGTCATCCAGCGAACCCGCGTAGTCATCACGCTCGCTTGGCCAAGTCTAGATATTTTTTGCGACACTACATCTCGCCTTGAAACGGCTGCGATACTTCCTTTCTTCCTTTCTTCAGAGTATTGTTTCTTAGGGCATCACAGTAGTTCAGCATTTCTTTAGTTACTGGAAGGCACCTCCAATGTGTAAGAAAAAGGATGCGAAATCCAATCGTAAGACAACTTGAACTCCGAGGGTTGTGCACGAAGGAAGCAAGTAAGCAAAAGTAGATTGACGAGAGTGGGATTCGAACCCACGCCCTTTCGGACCAGATCCTTAGTCTGGCGCCTTAGACCGCTCGGCCATCTCGCCTTGTTTGATTGTGTCAACTGGGAGTCCAACAGGAAAGCCAAAAAGCCACATGAATATAAACAAGTTGTCTTGTGATTGGACGTGTCGAGTTATGTATCCTTCGGGAGACGAGAGTACACATCAAGAGGGCAATGACCGTTGCACCCATTTCCTTGTTGTCGGGATAGAGAAGATGGGGTGGGTGCAGGGAATGAGCCTGGAGCAGAAACCTCCAGGGTACGATCAGCGACAGTCTCGGGGGCATGAGATCTAATGAACCAGGCGACATGAAGACGAGATGAGTATACGCCTCGGAGGTCGACGTTCCGGTCAAGCGTTGATTGACAATGTGCGTGCTGATCGACCGCTGTGGAGAATACCCCCACGCGGCTATCTGCATTGCCGGATACATCTCGAACTCGGAATGGCTACTATACAATTCGTACATTTGCGTTCTAGAGATGCAGTATGTTATACGTGTCTGTTCCCATGAGGCTCGAAGAGATATATATATGCAGGCCCTCACCGCCTCCTGCCAGGTCCATTCCCGAGCACAACCAAGCTCTGGCCCTGCCTCCCACGCTTCTTCCTACCGCCACCTCCATTGCTGACCGCACTCCCTCCAAGTGACCGAGCCTCAAGCTCATGCCACGCCGCATCCAGCTCCCACTCATCCGCCTCATGCTCTGGCTGCTGTCTCCTGACCGCAGGAGCAGCCATCGTCGACGCGAAACTCCTCGCACCCCAGGCACCGCTGACAACAGGCGGTGATGCGCTGACCGCGGGCTCAGTCGACTCCTCCTCAAACCCAACGGGTGAAGGCGCCCGCACGGCTGGGATGTACACCCCGGTCTGCCTCCAGTTCGCCTCTGCGAACTTCTCGCGTTCACGCTCTTCTGCACGCACACGCGCGCGATCATCCTTCTTGACCTTGCTCTCACGCTTGGACTTGCGCGCCTTGAGCGGACCCTCGAACGCCCTCAGCCCATCCTGCCCGACAACATCTGACAAGTCTGCCTCGACGAATACGACGTCCGCGCCCTCTGGTAAATGGCCCAAGTACTTGCAGCGTTTCCGCAGATCCGCGTCGACCGAGCCCTCGGCGGTGTTCTCCACGCGAACGGTGATCGCGTCTGGGAAGGACGTGTAGCCGGCGAAGTGCGAGTGCAGGATCTTGATATCCAAGGGGTGAAGGAAGACGGGTGCGCCGGATGAGGCCTGGTAGTAGTAGTACGTCTGCGTACTCGGCGGTGGCGGATTTATATTCCTTCGTTGACGTGGACCACGTTGTGTGGGGGTGACGACTTCCGGTGTATCTTCTGTAGCTGGCGTAGAGGGTCGTTGCTGCTCTGCCAGACGCCGCTTGTTGAGTGCAGCACGTTCCTCGATGTCATGCTGGATGGCCAGAGCGCGCTCGACCGATGCCCGCAGGAGCTCTGTATCCAGTGCGGTTGCCTTCGCTATCTGGTCATGCAAACGCTGCTCGGCCGCGTCGATGAAGGCGGCCGAAACCGTATCGCCCAGTCCTAACATGCTGCGCTTCTCGGCTGCCAGATCTCGTAGATCGGCCTGTAAAGCCTCGGTAAGGAAGGTAGGTGTCGCGAGCATGAACTTGGAAAAGGTGTGAATGTCCGGTAGGAAGTGCCATGGCGCCTGATGAGGCGGGAGAAGGTCGGAGGGCCAGGTCGGACTCCGGGGTAGCGCGAGCGTAGTTATCTGCGGACGTTCCATCAAGCGCATGTGCAGTGTTGTTCCCGGTCGCGGTGCGCCGTCACCTGCATAACTCCCGGTGGAGGATGAGGAGGCGGCGGGCGCATCACGGTCCTCAGGAGGTGAAGGTGCGTCGAACCATTTGACGGCCTTGAGCTGTCGTTCGTTGACCGAGTCAAAGCAGATCGGACAACGGACCCATTTGAGATTATCCGATGTGCTGAGATAGTGCAGGATGCATGAAAAGCAGAATACCTGCGATGCATGTCAGCTCATAGCGGCGCGCGGTGATTCTCAGAGGTAACAACGCAAGCAGGTCATCGATATATGCACAAATGAGACAGTTATGATGATCGCGAGCATGATCATTCATAGCACGGGCAAAGTCTGACAGGCCGCATGGAAGAAGAAGACTGACATGTCCGCATTTCGTCATACGAGGCGCCGTAGGGGGAGATAGGCAGATAGGACAAGTCGTATGCCCCTCCTCGTGCGAATGACCTTCAGCGCCGGTAGCCGAAGCTAGAGCCGAGTTGCGGGGGATTATAATCTGCAGTATGTCTTGCCATTGAAAGTATCTATGAACGATGATGTCAGTATAGCAGTCAATGCGATAGCGACAATGATCGTGCGCACATGTCTGGATCCGCAAAGTGCACGGTATAATCACCCTCAGGGTTCATGACGAAACGGTACTGTGCCATTATAAACCCTAAACAGCCAGTCAGCCCAGGCTGTTTCTGAGATCGCGAGCTCCTCGTGGGTACGCGAGGGATAGATAGGCGCATAGGTCACTTACGCTCCTTATTCCATATCCCATGTTGGTTGCCAGTCTTCCTGCTACGCCTCGGTATAGGCTGGAGCTGTTGGGTTTGGCGCGGAGGGAGGGTGAAGTTGAGGAGGTGATTGAGGGACTCGGGCTTGCTCGACGCCTTGCGCGAGTTGCCCGTTACAGCGTTCCGGCCCTGCGTCGCCATTGATCGTGATGTAAAGGTATGTAAAACAAAGATATAGGTCCTCCCGTAAGGAAGAGACCAAGTGGTGGTTGAGGACGAAGCCTGTCTCTTCCTGCGAGCGAGCCCGAGCGCCTGACTCCCGTATCCACGTGCGCCGCCGACTGCAACGGTTCCGCGCGCAAAGTCGCGTCTTCCGGTAAACGTTCACCATCATGGCCAAGGGCAAGTCTGCCAACCCGGCGGACGCCTTTCGTGAGTATAATAGCATTCCTCAAGGTGAAATATAGTCTGCTGACAGTTTATCAGGTAAAGCTCAGAGGAAGAAAGAACTCAAAAAGGTGCGTGGAATGACTTCATCTCGTAGCACGCGTCTCTGACCGTGCCTTCGTGCAGTAGAACAAGGATGCGCGCTCTAAAGCTCGCGACTTCGCTCTCGTGAAGAAGGACACATTTGGTACGTCTCTGCATTTTACTTTCTTCGTACGCGTTCTCAATATCCTCAGATCTTCAGGATGAAATCGAGCGTTTGTCAGGGCTCGCCGAACCCTCCCCGGCCGACCAGGCGCGTCTGAAGGAGGCCCAGGCTGAGCTCGAGAAAATAAACAAGAAGAAGGAAGAATATGTCGCGGAACATCCTGAGCAGCGCAAGCTCGTGTATCGTTCTCGACGACCGGACGGCGAGAGCAAGGACAACAAGGAGGAAGGCTCTAGCAAGCATGTCAACCGCACGAGGAAGCTCTTTGACAAGGACGGTCTACCCTTGCATCCGGAACGTAGTATATACTACGACCCGGTGTTCAACCCTCTTGGTGTTCCACCCCCGGGCATGCCTTACGTCGAGAGACGTGCGTATACCTTTTGTCGCACATGCTCATGTACTGACGTTTCTTGGCGCGTAGCTCTTCGACCTGATGAGATGGAGCAAGATGATGAAGGTACTTGTTCACTCGTATGCCTCGCAAAGTATATCCTCTCATGGGATTTGTAGCTGCGTCAGACGACGATATCATCATGCCTGAAGGTCCTCCACCCGAGGATGATGACGACGACATCCCATTACCGGAAGGACCGCCTCCGGGCGAAGCACGTACGTTCAATCACCCGAGTATGATGATCCTGTTGACTGACATATAGCAGAACAAGCGGCAATAGCACCACCTGCAATGTTCCCGAATGGAATGCCGCCTCTACCACCTGGCCCTCCCCCTTCAGAACCGCCTGCTTTTGTGCCGCAGGGCTTCCCACCTCCGCCGCCACCTGTCGGATTTCCCGCACCACCGCCCGCTTATCCAACACCACCTCCTGGGTTCTCGACCACCATGCCGCCACCCCCACCAGCTGGCTTCCCAGGCGGTTTCCCGCCCCCGCCTCTCGGTATGCCAATGGGCGTTCTTCCCCCACCACCTGGTGTCCCTCCCCCGCCGGCCGGCTTTCCGGGAAGTATGCCACCCTTTCCGCCTCCGCCCGGGTTCCAAAGCGGCGCTGTCCCGCCACCTGGTTTTGGCGCTGCTGCTCCGCCCGGCTTCTTCCCGCGCAACGGCCCCTCGCCACATCAGATGCGTGAACATCGTCCTGGACCTCCGCCAGGTCGTACGCTACCACCTCCGCCCCCAACTCTCCCCAAGAACCCGAACGCGAAGCCAGTGCAAGCGGTCATCAGCGCCGAGCCGGAGTTGCGTGATTTCAAGAAGGAGAGCACGGCGTTCGTTCCGGCTGCTATCAGGAAGAAGAAGGCCAGTGCGGTGGCGAAGGGAGGAGCCGTGAATGCCGCGCCGGGCGTCGAAGCTGTGGAAGGGGGGGAGGTGTTGCAGGCGAAGGGACCGGATTTGATGAGTTCGTTGAGGGGACAGCTCGGAGGGATGGAGCCGAAGCAGGTGCAGAAGGAGAAGGGGGACTACGAGAAGTTTGTGGAGAGTATGGGAGATATATTGGGATCTTGAACTCATATAATCATCGCTGCGACAATTGTCATTAATACCTCATTCATAGAGAACGGGCGTGAAAATGTATTGATCAATGAACTACGGGGCACATACTACACATGGATACCACGCCAATTGACATACCAGTCGGTAATTGGGATACCCTCCTCATTGCACCGTTTCGCGAGTTCCCTGGCATGTTTGTCACAGCAGACGAGTCCCTGAGTGGTGACGCGTAGCTCACGACCGTGCAAACGATCATCGCGCGCTTGCTCAAAGTCGACTATAACCAACATGTATGAACCTTCTGGTTCAACATGCTGGTGTAAGATGATATTGCGCGTATTGAGGTCTCCGTGTGTGATCCCGGACTGGTGCATCTCTTGTACGAAGGTCCGGATCCATGAGAACTGCGTGTGTATAAGATCAAAGGACAGTATTGAATACCTCATCGGTACTTACCCACTTGAAATGGTCCTCGGACAGGGTGTTATACCGCGTATCTTCAGGATCGTGTTGGACATAGTTCCCCCCGCCCTTCAGTAGATGATGCTCAGACCTGAATGCATGGAGCGTCTCCCCTGGGATATACTCTAGCAGGATCATGTCTATTGCAAAACCGTGGCCGAATTTGACCTAGACAGAAAGAATAATTCAAGGTGAGTAACCTGGGACGGTGAGAGCTGATACAGCAATCACCTCGTGTCGCCCTAAGAAGTAAGGAAGCCATCGCCCTTGTGCAGACGATAGAGCTTCATACGCCATCGTTTCCGTGCGAGCGCAGTGGTGGGGCAGACGGTACTCAGCAAAGGATAGGCAATACATGACCGAGGGGACAAAGAAGAAAGCGCAGTAGAACTTTGCCACCAGGACATCGTCTGTGGTGGTCCTCACTAGCCATGTCTGACAAGGGCGGTTGTCCCCCGGTTCTGTTTCTCGCAAAGGGTGCACAAGGGTGATCTCGATCTCCATCGCTTGTTTAGCACACGTAGGCACGGCCCGCCTGGGTAAAGCGTCGTCGTAAACGGCGGGGACTTGCTTGATGGTAAAGGGACCGCCGAGGACGCGCCCTGCAACGAGTGTAGGCTTCTGAGAGTAGAGAGCGCGCTGCTCGCGCAATTCCTGCTGCCACCAAGCGAATGCCGCTTCGTCGGTCTTCACGTTGGGCGGCCAGCCTTCCTCGAGAATCGCAGGAGTCTGGGGAGTCTCGGAGCGTCTGAATACGCCCATGGCATTGGGGGAGAAGGGGTGGTCGCCGGTGATAGGTTCACTGATCAGTGCGTACTTATGTCTGCGCGCCATGATCGTCACGGACCCCGTCGTGTTCGTTTATGTAACGATGGGAGCTCTACAGCTTGCATGAGTGAATGGGTCAATCTTCATCGATTCCTCGCCGAGCCGGCGAACCAATACAGATCACTAGTGATCGTAGGAAAGTTGAGGTACCATTCCAGTACATCCAACTTGTTCTTCCCGCACCACGAGTACAACTCATCCACGTGGTCATCGCAGCAGGTAAACCCTAACACAGCGTTGCGCAGGTCGTTACCGCCGCCTTCCATATCGTCTCGCGCCGTCTCAAAGTCAACAAAGACGAGATCATTCAGGTTGCTCTCAGGCACTAGAATGTTACGCCCGTATAGATCGCAGTGTGTCACGCCCGCGTCGTGCATCTCATGTGTGATTTCCCTCAAGCGCTTGAACTGCAGGCCGTCAACCTAGCGTGAGCTCTCCGTGCATATAGAGTTTGAATGCTGCATACCCACTTCTGGTGCTGCCGATGCACCACTTGAAAATGCGATTCTGGATCGTCACTCTTCTTGTGCGTGATGCCGCCAGGTTGAGCATGCTTATGATCGAGTAGAGAACGGCCGTTGATATATTCGAAAAGAGCAACGTCTGCCATCTCGCCGTGAGATAAGTTCACCTGTAAGGGCGTGAGAATAAGAACAATAGCTGCACCGCGTTGATGACCAACCTCATTCCGCCCGAGGTAATACGGCAACCATGCACCCTGTGCCGACTGGAGAATATTGTACGCCACTTCCTCCGTGAGTGCACACTGGCGTGGGAGAATGAAGTCGTTGTCTTGACGGTTATACTGCTCCTCCGGTATAAACAAGGAGGGGAAGTAGAACTTTGCCACTACCCGGTCGCCAGTAGCAGTACTGGCTAGCCACACGCGACTGACCGGCGAGTCTCCTGAGACGGAAGTTCCCGCCAATGGCTCTAGGAGGGTGATCGTGATCGTAGCGGCAGCAACTTGGGCACATGCCGGAATCGGCCGTCTGTGCTGAGGGTTCGACGGGACTACAAGCCTGACGACCTTGAGGGCGAAGTGCTCCCCGGCTCGAAGCGGCTGCTCACGGATGAACCGAACTCGTGCGCTTTTCAACCCCGACACCCACTCCTGGAAGGCCGCCAGTGTGTCGTACCCGCGCGCACCAGGAGGCCAGCACTCGTTACGAGCACGGAGAATTTCGGAATGAGCCGAGTCCTTGCAGGGCATGAGCGCTGTTATAGACGATAGCGGAAGAGATGGGTTGAGACAGCTGGAAGATAGCACACAGCTGACTGAGGTTCATATCTGCGCGCTATGATCGTCGTAGACCCCACCGTGCTCGTTTATGTAAACGAGCGGGAGCTCTACGACTCGCGCGGGAAGTTGAACATAGCAATGACTTGAGGTAACGTCTTCATCGAGAGCGCGCTTGGATGCATGGCATGGTTGAGATGAGGTGGCAGCGTATCCTTCTCGCGGCAAGCGGGTATGATGGCGTCAAGAGCCAAGGTATTGACGCGCGCCACACGCGCGCCCCGACTTCATCCTGACCAGTGACCATCATGAACCTTCTCTTCTCCACCATAGACGTGTCCCGCCAAGTCTTCCACCGGACCTCGCTCACATTCGCCATCGTGAACCTGAAACCGCTCGTGCCCGGTCGTGCGTAGGACCGCCTGAACGTGCGCGCTCAACGCTGACCGGCTGCCTTGGACGAATCCTGAAGACGTGTTGGTGTGCCCCGCGAGACCAGTGCCGAGGTTGAGGGACTTGAACGCGGATGAGCTGGCTGCACTCATGGGCTCTGTGCAACGTGTTGGGAACGTGATCGAGAAGGCGTACGGCGCTGATGCGCTCACCGTCGCATGCCAGGTGCGTTCTCATCCTTTTGATACTACAAGGCGCTTGCACTGACACTGGACATAGGATGGTAGTGCAGCAGGTCAATCAATACCCCACGTCCACTTCCACCTCCTCCCTCGAAAAGCCGCCGGCGACATCTTCTCCCACAACGATGACATATACCCCGCACTGGAGAAGCATGAGGCCGGTCTGAAGAACGATGAGGTCGCCGTTGGCAAGGGGAAGGTTGAGCCGCTGAGGATGGACGCCGATGAGGATAGGAAACCGAGGAGTATGGAGGAGATGGAGAACGAGGCTGGGTGGTTGAAGGCCTTCTTTACGGAGTAGATGAAGCCTGCGAACGACAACCCGCACCTAGATGTCGCTTATCCCTCTCTTAATAGCTATACTGCTGCTATATAATCATCTTGCCACTGAGATCACTGCTACAAATATTCCGGTCCCGTAGAGGAACTCACATGTGCGCGCCTCGACGCGTGTCGTCACGCGTCTGCAAGTGACGCGGGGCCGGGAGAGTGAGTCCGCGAGTTGCTCGCATTCGCCATGTCCGATCCCCCCATCGTCTTCAAGCGCACAAAGTCTAAAGCTACTACACGTGCACGAACCATCGAAGACCCTCCGCCAACTGCTACACCTCAAGATGCGGCCGACGTCGAGCCTGAACCGTCCCCCGCTGCACTCGCGGCGAAGGTCAAGAACAAGGCCAAACAACGGAATAAGCCCAAGAAGAACCTGAGCTTTGGAGCGGACGAGGAGGTGTGTTCTCACGCACTCTGTATAAGCCACATGTATACTCACAGCACTTCCAGGAAGGAGATGGGGAAGCGTTCAAGATCAAAAAGTCGGCGTTGAGCAAGAAGCTCAGTCTGGGACAGCACCCGGCTACCACTCAGTGCGTACTGCCGAATACACCACTATTGTAGCTACTTATGAACACAACAAAGGCCGCCCTCGAACCTTAACCAAGCCAGTATCTCGGACTCTCGCCCGGTATACGATGCGAAATACCTGTCCGAGCTCCGCGCGAGCACCTCGAGCCGACCCCGACCTGTGCAAGACGAAGACGTGACGATGTCCATAGACCCACTCGACGGTCTCACTGAAGAGGACGCATCGATGATCCCCCTCGGTAAAATGGCGCGCTCGCTCTCATCACCCGCGTACGATGTTGACTCTGAACTCTCTCTATTACTTGCAGAACCGGCAGACGAGACGCTCATCCCGACCGAGACGTCGATCAAGGATGCCAAGGAGAAGAGGGAGAGGCTCAGGAAGACGGGCGCGCAGCCTGGTGGAGAGGACTTTATCTCGCTTTCGGTCACGAAGAGGGCGGAGGAGTGGCAGGGCCCGCATCCGGAGAGTCGCCTGATGCGTGAGGACGACGATTTGGGCGAGGGTGACGACGGTGTGTACCATCAGATCATCTTTCACTCTGCAGAACTGACTAGTGACTATGTAGAGTTTTCTGAGTTCACTTCGGCACAGGAGCGTATAGCGCTGGGCAAGAAGGCGAAGAAGGTTGAGGCCAGCAAGCGAAGAGAGGTCATGTCCGAGATGATTGCGGACGTGTGAGTTTTACTCGGGCATATATTGTGGACATATGACTTATGAATATACAGTGAAGACGACGAGGAGACGCAGGAATGGGAGCTCAAGCAACGACAACGCGGGGGCTTCACTACGGCGGGCGAGGACCGCGCCACACCCGCAAAACCCGTGTACAAACCTGCACCTAGTACGTACATCACTTTGTACTCTCAAAATCGTATACTGACGTATAATACCAGTCCCACCACCTACCCCGATACCAACCCTCGACGCAGCAATGTCCCGCCTCTCCCAAACAATGTCCGCCCTAACGACCTCGCACGCCCAAAACACCTCCACCCTCACCTCCCTCTCCGACGAACAAACGCGCCTCGAACAGCGCGAAGCCGAGCTGCGCGATATCGTCGCGCGCGCGGAAGAGAAGCGGAGCTGGTTCGCGTCGTTCAGGGAGTGGATGGAGAACGTCGCCACGTTTTTGGACGAGAAGTATCCGCGGTTAGAGAAAGTCGAGGAGGAGTACCTCTCCATCCTGCGCGAGCGCCGCGATATGGTCGCGCAGCGTCGACGGACGGACGACGCGGATGATCTGACGGCGTTCCTCGGCGCACTACCTGTGGCGGCGCATACGGAGCCGGAAGAGTTGGACGAGCTCGGGCGCATCATTCCCAAGGCGAACCCCGCGGCCGCCCGACGTGATCGGCGCGAAGCGCGGGCTGCGCGACGCACGAAGCGTCAACAAGCGCCCAACCGACGCGTCGAGAATGACGAAGGATATTCGACAGACGCGTCCCTCCCGCCCTCTGATGCATCTGATTACCGCGCCGCCATGGCATCACTCGCTGAGAAACGCGATGATATCCTCGCGGATGTGCGCGCGGACGAGTTCAGGGATCCCAGTAAGGGCCTGAGCAAGTGGTTCGGGGAGTGGAGGGAGAAGTACAGGGACGTGTATGCGGGCGCTTGGGGTGGGCTTGGGCTCGTGGGCGCTTGGGAGTTCTGGGTGCGATTGGAGATCGTTGGATGGAGTCCCTTCGACGTGAGTTCTCGATAACCTGCTAGGACGCGTACTGACTGATGATTCGGTTTGTAGAGCTCGAAAGGCCTGGACGACTTCAAATGGTACGCCCAACTCCACGAATACTCCCAAGCCGGCGCATCACCCTCCGACGAATCCGAAAACGTCGACGGCGGCGATCTGGCGACGTCTATGATCACCACGGCGGTTATACCGCGTATCGCGAAGGTGATCGAGAACGGAGGGTTCGATCCGTGGTCGGCGAGGCATGTGCGGAGGGCGGCCGAGCTGGCGGAGGAGCTGGAGATGAGCATGAGTAAGATGGATTTGAAGTTTCAGGTATGGGCGTACTTGGATCTTATCCTCGGACGAGGCGCTGATCTATGGGTGTTCTGTTGCAGATGTACCTCAAGGCTATCGTATCCGTCTTCCAAACGGCCGTCGAAGACACGATCACCTCTCAGCATGCGCACCTCGATCTCAACGAATCGCAGTTCAACACTGACGCGATACCCGCCCGACGTCGATTACTCGCGCATCATCGGAAGTTAGTCGCGAACATCCTGCGGTGGCGGAAGTACTCTGGTCCGCTGTTCGGTGTTGATCAGTTGTTGGAGAGGTTGGTAGGTGAGGCGATGTTGCCGGTTGCGGAGAGTGGGTGGGATGTTGGCGGTGAGGAGGCTATGCGTGAGGTACGACATCGCAAAAATTGTATATGGGCCGTGAAGAGCTGAGCTTTGGCACAGACATCGAAGCTCTTTCCGGCAGGCGCTGTACCGGCGTCTCTCCGCGATCGCCTCCAATAGACGCCGTTCACTCATGTACATCGATATACACCAACCTGTGCTCAGAGCGATGACCCCGAAAGGCACCTCAATGCTTGTGTATGACAGACGCTCGTACTTGCACGGCCCATACGACCGGCGCGAGAAGGTCTACATCGCTCTCGTTAACACAGCATTGGGTCCCTGAAAGTATTCGGCTCTTCTGGCTATCATCAACATGCTGATGGTAGTTAGATTGAGACTCTTCACCGGCTCGGATAAGATGCTGCCGCCGCCATTGTAGAGATGACACCGAAGCCAGAGATCGCGTGACAAGATCACAAAGTGCTGCCAAGTTCCATGCTTCTTGATCACGATGAAGCTCTCCGCGAAACGTTCTCCGCCTGGCCGTGCTCTAAGCTCGGCCTCTCGAAGGCATTCTGAAGCGTGCTTGTACAAAGCGATACCTGTAGCCTCACCGGTTTGCTATGGAGGCGATGATGACGGGTGGTCAAGTCTTCCTAGTAGAAGTCTTTGAGGAAGCATCGTGGTCCATGACATTTACCCCCTAACGGCGCTGAGCGCTGAATGGGCGGTGCCTGCCCGTGAGAGTATATGGGAGCGCACAGGTTCGAACGGCATTCAATAACTCTTGCCGTTTGCTCTTGACGTCCACCACCCACCCTGGTATCCGTCGCCAGAGGCTCCGCTTGCGTCCCTCGGGGCCAGCAGTGGCAATAGCAAACATCTGTCCAGTATGGAAGGACGAACCCTAGAAGAAGACCATCCGAAGTTGTCCAGCACAGTAAGCACTCACAAGGTGTGATCGATTTGGGCTGGTCAACGATACAAAACCAGTTTGCTCCCTTCGAGTGGTTCTTATCCACGCGAGTGGGAAGCTATGCACGTCAGTTTCCTTCAAAGAACGAGGAGCGATTCCTAGAAACGCTAACTACCGGCTATTAGACCTCTGGGTAGGCAGCCGCCGAGCAGCGAAGATGGGGTGGCACGGTACGAAAATTCTTCTGGACGTACTCAAGGAATCTTCCGACGCCTTCCCACCGCTCAAATCCGCAGTTGGAGGACTATTGGCCCTCATTGCAGTATACGAGGTGCATCTCTACTGGCCAAGGTCACACTTGTGGCTCATCTGTAATGTCGTTTAGCGGACAAAATCAAACGATTCGGACTTACAGAATATTCTGCATCGGATCGATCGCTTGCTAGGTATCCTCGGAGATCGTCTTCGTGGAGATCGCCACGTAGTACATGGCTTCGCGGACGAATCCTTTGCGAAGTGTGTAACACGCGATTCGTCTCGATTCCTGGACTATACTGAACCTTTGTTGTTGACAGGATGTTGATCATGTACCTTGCAAAGTTGGAGGAGATGACACGCCGAGGCAGTTTGGTTCGCGTCGCGCATAGTATCCAGATCGGAAATGAGCTGCGAGATGTGTGCACGGCGATCGAGCGGGCAATACAGGAGCTTCAGGTGAAGACAATGTCAACTGTCGGCGAGCAAGTCTTATTGATAACATCGAAAGTTGCGTATAGGGCTTTCGTTGGAGAGCCTCACGCGGGCAGTCCTGAAAGTCTGTCGATTAGCTCTTCTGATGCAAGTCCCGGAACTCATCATGATTCAATCAGGAGGCTGTCTTACAGAATCTGCCGCGAGCCAAAGATGCGGCATATAGTGCCGCTGTGGCAATTGATGGCGTCCGGAGACGACACTGCACTCCAGGGACACGAAACGACATCTTGGAACAGATAATGACGTGGGCACTTGACGAGGACGAACACACTGCACCCGTCTACTGGATCTCCGGTCTTGCTGGACAGGGGAAGACCACCATCGGCTATACAATCTGTGAGCGACTCGAAAAGCTCCGGGAGTCTAAGGAAGTTGCGTTCGTGTCTCTCTTTTGCTCTCGTCAGCTTGACACTCATGACGAACGTTTCCTGGTTTCCACTTTGGCACATGGGCTTGCTGATTGTTCTGCTTCCTATGCCTCTGAGCTGGTCGAAGCTCTCAAGGCTGAACGTACACTGGGCGATCAAAGTCTCAGTATCCAGATGTCGAAGTTGTTCATCCGCCCCTGGCGGAGGAGTGAACGTATTCGGGAAGGATTGCGCCCCTTCATTGTCGTCATTGACGCTTTGGACGAGAATGAAGCCGGAGCAGAGTTCATCGAGCTCATTCTCTCTGCGTCCCGCGCGGGGGAGCTCAAGGGGCTTCGCATTCTCCTTACGAGTCGCCCAGAGCCTTCGATCAGGCACCTCTGTGAGTCCATTGACGGACGCGCCGTGTGTAACCTCAACGAGGTCACATACGCTGTGGTAGATGGAGATATCTTGAACTTCTTGTATACAGAACTCCCAGAACATCGCAACCAGCCATACCTCAGGGCTTTAGGTCGAGTTTCTGGCGGGCTTTTCATCTATGCTTCCACGGCTGTTCGCCTCGTAAACGGGAAACTCAGGACAATAAAGGAGCAGAGACTCAAGATCCAACAGATCATCGATCATACGTCGACGCAGTCATCTGAAGGCATCCTTGATGGACTATACGCAGAGATCATAGAAGATGCGTTCGAAACATTTGATGCTATCGAAAGAGGCGCCAGGGAGCGCATTCTTCTCGTTGTGGTTTGCACATCTATGTCCCTACCGTTGTCCCTCGTGGGAATACTTGCGAATGCGGAGAGGCCGCTCGTACGCAAAGTGGTCGAGGCTCTTTATTCAGTCCTCTACATTGATGTCTCTGGCAATGTGCGCTGGCACCATGCCTCATTCCAAGACTACGTCCTTGCTACCTATGAATCATCGATGCCGTCCATCCGCCTTCACATCATTCGCCGGTGCAGGGATATCTTGTTGACAACCTCGACAACCCCGTTCACGGAGACTGACCTCGGTGAACTGATCAGTATGATACTACCCGACGACGTCTCTATCTCTGATGCCCTTGCCACGCAAAGGCTCGTTGATCTACTGACCAACATGGTATTACGTCCAGAATCGAGGCAGCAGGAGTTGAAGAGACAGCTGAAGGAAAAGCGGAAGGCGGAAGCCATGGCTAAAACACTGCTGCTGAGGGGGAGCTTAGAGAGCACCAGGAGCAGTTATCATTCTAGGTTCAACTCAGACGAAAAGGGTACAGATATGGGGCAGGAGCAGCACGGAGTAGAAGAACCAGTGGGGCTGCTAAGCGTCATGGAGCCGTTGAAGCCGCGGTGGCACAACCTCGAGTCCATACCTTCCACATCAGCTTCGACATCCTCAGGACCATTTCTCAGTCCTGGTGTTGGCGTGACGAAGGCAGAGGAACAGGCTATGGATGCGAACCAGGCGGAAGACCACATACGACAGTTCGCGGGCTTGACGCGGGCTGATTTTGTGGCCATACAGAAGAGGTTGATCGAACACGAGAATGCCCGTGAGATGCGTAGGAATAGGAGAGACTCGTGGAGAAGGAGGAGGAGGAGTCTGAGCGCGAGTCGGAGTGCGGCGCCGCAGGTATGTACCTACAACTCTCCATTTTCCCCGGTGATGGGCCACAAGACTGATCATCGTTTGTTCGCAGCTCGCTGAGGCAGTCTCCGAGCCTATGCGTATGAGGGCAGAGGGAGGACTGAGAGACGCAGATCAGGGCTCGCAACCTACCCCAGTCCGACGCACTAAGATGCGCTGATATAGCGGAAACTGTACCACTGCGGAGATGTTAGGGACGAATTGAATCGAGACTCCTATGGAGTTGTAAGAGCGTTGTAGCCATACTACTTGTTTTGCAAGATGGAACATTATATGAGGTAGCGTATTGACACGAATCCTATCTTACAAGATAGCGCAGTTGCGCCTGAGGAAACACAAGTTGGCCTCTTCTAAGCGGCGATACCTTGGTTATCGGTCACGCGGCAGCCGCGCACCTTGCGCGCCACTGCCACATAGACAGAAATCCGAAGGCTGAAGCTTCCCCAAAGCTGGCCTCGGCTTCCTCGTCGCTGGCCGGTCATCGTACGATGGAGGCCATGTACCCAGAGTACTCGTTGCCATGATCAGTCTCTCGTAGGAGAGGGCGGTCATATTGCCAAGCTGTCGACCCTCGCCGCCGCCGCTGGTCAATAGTATAGGTTTCAAGCGAGCAGACAAGAAAGATGCAACACAAGTCGTAGGTTCGGCTACAACCATCAATCAGCACCCGTCCAATTCATATATTTATATCATATGAATTCACCTCATTCTCATGAATGAGGTTCAATCTTGGTTCAGACTAGCCATGCTCTCGTCCCTGCAATAAACACCCTCCTATCTGACAGCTCAACATCCTGTGCCCCTGTCTTGATTTGGGTCGTGCGGATTTCACTCGCAGCCTGCCGAGCTTATTGCGTAGCACTTTGTCGAAGAGGGGCGCATAAGTCATATCTGTATACGCATGCAATTGTGGGTGAATGGGGGGTGTGTGGCCAGAAAGGCCGGTGTGGACGCACCCTGGACCTATTGTAGATGATAGCCTGAGGCACTCCAATCTTCGCTCCAAGTATAAAGCACCCATCCAGGATCTCGCACACGCCTAAGACGGCGCTATTCCCGGCAATCTTCGTCATTTATATGTGGTTGGATATTGCCCGAGATTGGCGACTCTGCACACGACGACAGGTATGAGGGAGGGGCAGGCTCCTTCCCATTGGTAGTCTCCGACGAGCTTAAGCACTCATGGTCGAGCTTTGAGGGTCGTGGCTGGGTCGAGGCCGGGGGAAGTTACGAGGCACGAGGGCCAGATTAAGGAAGTTGGGGCATCGGCCTCGCCGGTGACTACTGCGTGGATCTGGATGGTGCATTGGGTAGCAGTAGAACAGCGTACGGTCGATGGGTCCGCGGCGTTGTCGGTATAAAATGGCAGAGGATCCGCGTCATCGCTGGTTGAAAGGCCAGCAGGGTTCTCAAGATAGATTAATGGCCAACTGTTACTGGAGTCGAGGGACGGCGGACCATCATGGTTTGGTGCAAGTGAATGGGCCGGTTCACTACGCTGTCGCGCGGCGTTGCCTTTTGCCTCTGCCCATCATTCGCGTGGTAAACTTTCAAGCCTTACATACTGTGCTGTGTACAACCTCCTCGAAGATTTTCGCAGTGCGCGAGCTATATTATGAAGCATGCAGAGACGCCCACGTTGTGGGCTTTCTCAGCAGCGCTTGATGCAGTGCTTCGCGTGAGAGTACGCAATTGCACAGGGTCCGTTCTAACAGCTGACCGGTTCAACGCGCGCTGTACCACCTCCTTCTGCAGGCAGCTTAATATTCTGCTCCACTCACAGTTGCACATCTGAAGTTGCCTCGCCCTGAAATAATCACGCAAACTCGTTTCGGATGCAGAGTCAAAGCTTACCGCCCCCGGCGGACGATCATCCTTTTTTTGTCGTACGCACCACCAGTACTGTGGCGTATTGACGTTCGCTGATAATCTGCTCAGCTCGCACCATTGTACTGGCTATTGTCCGCTAGAATGAGGAACTATGCGCGTGGGTCCCCTCACTTTCAAGCGCCCGAAGGGTGGCACAAATGCTGATCGATGATGCATAGACCTCAGGATAGGCTGTCGGAGAGCGGCGAAGACTGGCTGGGTGGGAACAAGACTCCTCCTCGACCTGCTCAAGGAGTCGTCCGATGTCTTTCCGCCGCTGAAGTCCGTAGTCGGGGGACTTGTGGCGCTGATCGACGTATATGAGGTGCGTGGCACTCGACGAGCTCTGTGCCCCAAATTAATGAGATTGCTTCACTAGCGGACACGGTCGAGCCAATCCGAACTGCAGGATATCACGAGGCGCATCGATCGCTTGCTTGGTATCCTTGCTCATCGTTTGAGCGGAGATCGTGAGACGGTACTCCAATTCACGCTTGGGCCGTTCGCCGAGTACGTTGCGTGCATCCTGCTGTCGAAGGTCAACCATCTGACCTATCTGAAGAATTCTGACCGTGCAACTGGCAAGGCTGGAAGGGATGAAACGGAGAGGCGTATTGTTCCGCGTCGTGCATAGCTCCCAAATCGAGAGTCAGCTGAAGGATGTATGCACGGCGATTGAGAGGGCAATACAGGAACTTCAAGTACGTCTGATGTGTATATCAGTGATATTGCCCTTGTCGCTGACGATCCTTGAAGTTACGCATCGGCCTGTCCTTGGAGAAGCTTACGCAGGCGATCTTGAAGGTATGTCGACTTCTCGTCAACACGCGGCGTACCTCTGAAAGTCATGTCGTTGCTGCCGTCAGGAAACAGTCTTGCAGAATCTTCCCAGAGCGAAAGATGCCGCATACACTGCTGCAGTGGTTATCAATGGTGTTCGCAGACGTCACTGTACACCGGGCACGCGCGACGATATTCTCAAGCAGATTCTCGCGTGGGCTTTTGATGAGCGAACGGATATCGCGCCCATTTATTGGATCTCAGGTCTCGCCGGACAGGGCAAAACTACCATTGGCTATACGATCTGTGAAAGACTCGAAGAACTCGAACAGACTGAAGACATCTCCTTTGTGTCGTTCTTCTGCTCTCGTCAGCTCGATACCCATGATGAACGTCTGCTGGTTTCAACATTGGCCCTGTGTATTGCTGACTCTTCCGCTTCTTTTGCTTCTCAACTCGTCAATACCTTGAAGGCGGAGCGTAACCTCGGCGATCAGCGGCTCAGTGTGCAGATGTCGAAGTTGCTTGTTCGTCCGTGGCAGAGAAGCATGCACCTCCGAGAAGGTTTGCGCCCGTTGATCGTCGTTGTGGATGCGTTGGATGAGAACGAAGCCGGGGCAGAGTTCATCAAACTCATTCTCAAAGCCTCCCGCGCAGGCAAACTCAAAGGACTCCGCATCTTGCTTACAAGCCGTCCAGAGCCTGAGATCAGGCACCTTTGCGCCGACATCGATGGTCGAGCCGTGTGTAATCTGAACGATGTTGATCGTTCTGTTGTGGGCGGAGATATCCTACACTTTTTGAACGAAGAGCTGCCGGAGCATCGTGATGAACCGTACCTCGTGGAATTAGCTCGCGTGTCCGATGGCCTCTTCATATATGCTTCGACAGCCGTGAGGCTCGTGTGCACCACCAAGGGCAGACGTAGAACACCGAGAGAACAAGAGGCCAAGATTCGACAGATCGTAACTCGTACTTTAGCTCGAAGTTCGTCCAGCGGGATCCTAGATGGCTTATACGTGGAGATCTTAGAGGACGCGTTTGATGAATTAGACGATGATGAGCGGCGTTTGCGAGAACGTGTCCTATTGGCTGTGATCTGCTCGTCCACAGCGCTGCATGTCTCCCTCCTAGGATATATGACGGCAGTGGGACCAGATCTCGTGCAATCATTGGTGGAAGGATTATATGCGGTGCTATATGTGAACGGCGACGGCCATGTGCGCTGGCACCATGCGTCGTTTCAAGACTTCATCTACTCCGCTTACAAGAAGCGATTGTCGTCAACTCGAAAAAAGATCATCCTCTGGTGCAGGAGAGTGCTCAAGCCAACCGTAGCTCGTGAAGCTGAACGATACGGGGTGCCCTCCCGCCCGGTGCTTAGGGAACATGACTTATTCGATATACTCGGCACAGAACTTGACGACCTACCGGAGTCGGCTCTCACGCAGGAACTGCTCGATCAGGTTCTGGGTCTGACCTTGAATCAGAGTATCCGGTCAGGAATGCTAGGGCGCTTACAAGCCCGACGAGACGAGGCGCAAGTAAAGAAGATTGCGCCGGCAGAAAGACGGATGATCTCGGTCAGCCCAGGAACCGTACTTACAAGATATATAGCCCCTTGATACCAACGTGGCGACTAGGCATCTCCTTGGGCATCTGAGGCAAATGAAGGGACACTGCGTTCATAGTTTTGATACATTAACGAATGGTACACGCACGGTTCATGTCCATAGATTCATGAGGGTCCTTGTGACGTCAAACCCAACAGGGGCTGGAAAGGATATGAGCGAAGACATTTACAAATACCCTATCGGCATTGTATCGGGTCAGTGTTTCAGACACAGCTAAGCAACTGCCAAACGGCAGTCAGATCGTTGGACATGGAAAGTCGAGCCAAGTCAAGAGAGCAGACCAAACCCGTCTATACGCTGAAGCAATCAGACCCTTATCTAAAAGACAGGCGTATCCGTTATAGTACAGCGGCCTTGAAAGACCTCTTCAGTTCCCTTCTTTGCAACTAGTCCTCCTTGACCACACCGCTCGGCTGTATAACCGTATTAGTACCGCATCAATATACGAGTAAAGATCGACTTACCTCATCCTTATGGAACGGCTCCAACCCAGCCGCGACCCTCGTCCCGGCAATAAGCGCGCTCCAATCAAGCACCTCAAACTCCTGCGCGCCCGTCCTAGCCTGCGCCGTATGAATCGCCCTCGCAGCGAGCAGATGCTGATGCGCGACGTCGGTGACGGGCATGGGCGAGTTGACTTGGGATGTCAAGCGACGGATGTGCGAGGCGTCTTTGATGCCGCCGTCGATGCCGAAGCCGATCGAGCCGTCGAACTTGTTGTGCAGCATCTTGTCGCCGTAGTGCGCGAAGAGCGGCGCGGGGAGCATCTCTATATACGCGCGTGAGTACCGACATATGGCCGTATGAGACCGTAAAGACACGCACCCTTGACCCAATCATAGATAATAGCCTGATCAATCCCATTCTTCGCCCCAAGCGTAAAGCTCTCGGCCAAGACCTCCAAACAGCCCAAGATGGCGCTGTTCCCGATGAGCTTCATCGTCGGCGCCTTCTCGAGGTTGCCGCCGAGATCGGTGACCTTGCGGGCGACGGCGGGGACGAGGAGGTGGGCGATGAGTTTCTTGGACTGGTAGTCGCCGGCGAGGTAGGCGACGAGGGTGCCGGCTTGGGCTGCCGCGGGGGGACCGAAGACGGGCGAGGTGATCAGACGAGAGTGGGGGATTGAGGAGATGAGGGCGTCGAGCTCGCCGGCGACTGTTGGGTAGATCTAGACATTGTATGAGATTGACAGACATATGATCGTGTAAGGAGAGACGTACGGTAGAGGTCTCTACGAAGATCTTGGCCTTGGTCGGTGGGTTGACCTGCACGCGCGTTAGATCTCCCTCTCTTCCCGAAACAGCAAGTAGTACCACACACCTTCAACGCCTCTGCAAACTGAGCATAAACGCTCTTCACGACCTCATCGCTCGCCAGACTCGTAAAAATAACATCGCAGCTCTCCGCGATCTCTCCCGGCGTCTGCGCGATGGCGACCTTGCCCTCGCCGAGCTCCTTGACGAGCTCCTCGCTCTTGGCCGTCGATCGGTTCCACACTCTGACCGGGAGGCCCATTGCCGGTCTGGAGGGCGGCTTTGCGGCGAGGTTGCGGGCCATGGGGTAGCCCATCGCGCCCAAGCCGACCCAGCCGACCTTCAGAGGCGCTTCCGACGCGCCGGGCGTAACGGGGCGCGAGTACGGGATGCTGTCGGCCGACGGGCTCGACGGCGCGTTCAGCGTCGTGAACGAGTGCAGCGTGTTGCGGAGCGCCATCGTGGTAGTAGCTAAGTAGTAGATTTGTTGGGATGAGGATGAGGTCACGGCTCTTCGTTCGATTATATAGTAGATTCCGTCAAGATGCGCGTCTAGGCAAAGTCTGGCCGGGCAGCCCTCTTCCGCCGCGATCTAGGAATAACTCTGGGCTTGCGGACCTAAGCGTCGGCTGTCGGGTCTCGCGGGTGGGATGGGGTGTAGTGATATTCGTAAAAGTATAGTATCAATATAGAAAGAGAAGGTGAACATCTCGTTCTGTGTGGGTACTACAACAGTCGGCACGGAGGTAACTAAGCAAGGGTCCGAGGCGTAGCAAAATATAGCGATGAACGACCCGTGACGGCGCGAGCTCGGGGAAGAGTGTATGACAGTCCGAGACAGTTTTCGTTTTTGGATATACGGAGTGTAATGTCTCCGCCGACTGTCCTAGAGAGGAAGATCGTGTGTTGTGTATGCTCCGGTCGAACAGTCATGCATCATGAACAGCGCTACGTCAACATTCTCATGCTCAACGGCTCTGCTTCTATACGGCGTTTGAGAAGGCAAGAAGAAGGGCACTGAGAGATGGTGGTTGGAGAGCAAGGCGCTGTGAGGTTGCTAGAAACAGGCTATCACCACGTGGTGTTGAGGGACAGAGCAGGCGAGTTGGCTGAGACTTGTCAAGGCCCACGATGGCCTACATGAACAACGACCGGGGCCCGCTCGTCCCCGGCCAGACGATATCCGTGAACAAATACACGATCCAGATCGAGCGATACCTCTCAAAGGGTCCGTATTGCTAGTGATTTGAATGGTTACATCGAATGACGCCTGTCACTTGCAGGTGGATACGCCTATGTCTATCTCGTGCGCACTCCCCAGCCGGTGAACGGGACGACGCAGCATGTGCTCAAGCGGATAGCGGTGCCCAACGAGGGGATGCTGGCCGAGGTCAAGAAGGAGGTCGACATCATGGTATGTCTGCTATCACTCTATCTTGATAGCCTACTACAACTATACTCTAGCGAATATTGCGCGGCCATCCGAACATCGTGAACCTCATCGACGCCGCATGGCACAGGCTACCGAACGGCGTCTACGAGATCTTCATCCTCATGGAGTTCTGCTCTGGTGCGCCTCAATCTTAATCGCTGGCGCTTGATTCTATATACTAACCTAGCAACGCAGGCGGCGGCATAATCGACATGATGAACAGGCGACTCCGCGAGCGTCTGACCGAGGGCGAAATTCTGCAAATATTCGTGGACACATGCGAGGGCGTAGCAGCGATGCACAACCTCCGGCCCGCCCTACTCCACCGCGACCTCAAAGTCGAGAACATCCTCCAGTCCTCAGCGACGCTCTTCAAGCTCTGCGACTTCGGCTCCGCTACACCTGCAGCATCACGTCCTCCAGCGTCCACAGCCGAAATTCGCGCACTCGAGACGGACTTGAACAGGCACACGACGCTGCAGTATCGTGCGCCGGAGATGGTCGATCCCTACCTGCGACGGCCGATCGACGAGAAGAGCGACGTGTGGGCTCTGGGCGTGCTGTTGTACAAGCTGTGCTATTACACGACGCCGTTCGAGGAGCATGGACCTCTCGCGATCTTGAACGTGCAGTACAAGATCCCGAGCTATCCGGTCTACTCGGGTCAGATGAACGCGCTCATCGGTGGGTTATCCCCATATAGTGTGCAGAAAGTGTACTGAAATGTGTTGTACAGGCTCGATGCTGCGAGAACACGGCGCCCAACGACCGAGCGTGTTCGAGCTTCTGGACGTCGTCCACCGCATGCGCGGCACCAAGTCGCGTTTCACGTACAACCGCGCCACAGCGCCCGCGCCCTCCTCCGCCTTCCCTCACGGCCCATCCCACGCCCTCTCACCGCCCCACACACAAACAGCCGCGCCAGTCCCCACACCAAGCCCGAACAAGGGTGTCCAAGCACGCGAGAAGGTGCTCGAGGCCATCGCGCCCATGCGCCGTGGTCGACCTGGCGGATCGAACTCACGCGCGCCGAGTCCGAGCAGGGACGACAGAGAGTTCCGCGCTGCGGAGGAGGCGAGCTGGGCCAAGATGCAGGGTCAGGGTGTGCGCGGACATCGATCGGGTCTGCCGAGTCCTAGCGCGAGTGCGTGGGGTGGAGGGAGAGACGATGCGTGGGCTACCAGACCGAGTGGCGCGGAGAAGGCTGAGAAGGCGGACAGAAGAAAGACGTTCCAGCCGGGCGCGGGGTCCGGCTTTGGTGATTCCTTCGAGGGCATGCTGGGGAGCTCGAGCGCGGCTGCTGCTGCATCGGCTTCTGCGGCGCTGTCTCCGCCTGCTACTGGGACAGCGGCGTTGAACATCCCTGGACGGAGAGATGGAGGGAGAGACGCGTTCTATGGGTTGGGTATCAGTCCGAACGAGAAGCCGCCGGCGCCGACGCTCGCAGAGGCGCGCAGGTTGCGTACGGGATTGGCCACGAGCTCAGGGGCGAACCTGTTGGGCACAAGTCCCAACACCAACCCCAGCCTTCCTCCGCGCACATCTCCTCGCCCGTCTCCCGCGCCACAACTCCGACCTACACCCTCGCCACAACCCTTGTCAAACTGGACACCAGGCCGACGCTCGCCTCAACCGCCCACATCATCAGGCTGGAAGCCCTCATCAAGCCCGTCAAAGCAAGACGAGAACCTCAGCGCCGAAGAGCGGTTCCCGAGCCTCGAAGACCTCGACCGCGCGCTTTCACCACCAACGTCCTCTCTACCCAAATCCAGCCAGAGCAACAGCAGCCCTCAACTCCCTCCTCGCCCACCCCAATACCTCTCTCAGTCCCCCGCGAAACAGCCCGCACTGGGCCGACTCGGCGTACCGAAGGCGACAGGCGACGGCGTACGCTCCGAACACGTTACGGGCGCCGCTATGCGCGCTCAGCCCGATTCGAGCGGTTCGGGTATCACCGTCTCGCGCCCGCAAATCGTTGCGCGACCCAGTCTTGTGAGGAGACATCGGAGCAGTATCAGTATCAAGCCTACCGCGACGTCGCCTCAAGAGCCGTTGGTCAATCTCTCTTCAAACACGATCACGAACGCGCATATCGCCTCGTCACCCTCTATATCGTCATCTTCGTCCGAAGACGCATCGCCCGATGTGCTCAAGCGCCCGCCGTCGGCAGCGGAGATCTTGGGACGCCCGGAGCCGGGTACGAGGGACTGGTTAACGGGCTCGGACGATGACACGCAGACCGCCTCCGCGATCGCGAGCGGACAGGCCGTACTGCGAGGAAGCCCGTCCAAGCGCGCGAGTGTACTGATGAACGCGCCCGCGCCGGCGTTTGCACAGGCTATGAGCGCCACGCACGATCGGACGCCGACGAACGAGGTCTCGCCCAGTGTGGAGGAGACGGCGCCGGCGAACAAGTACAGCTGGAGGCAGAAGCTCGTCGATACGCCCTCGTCCGCTGCGCCTTCGACGTCCCAGCCGAAACCGACGACAAGCAGCTTTGGAGGAGCGCGGACGACACCTACCGGGACAGCGCTGGCGTCTAAACCCGTCGCATCATTCGGCACGGGCGCGACTAAACCGCTTGTACGACCTAAACCGGCGCTGGCGTCTAAACCGCTTATACCCGCTGCGCCCGTCGCGTCGCAGAGCACGCAACAGGCCGAGGCATTGTCGGATAACTGGTCGCCCGTTGAGAACACGCACGATCATGCCGCTGGGTCCGGGTCGTCGAGATTGCAGAGGCAACAGAGGTCGCGGTCAAAGTCGAAGAGTAGGGCGAGGAGCAAGTCGAAGCCGAGAGGAGCGCCGAGTAGTGGGGAGAGCGACGAGGGACCTGAAGATGCGGCGCCGAGACGGGCGAGGGCGCATGGGCGGCAGAGCTCGGTGCATGATCTGGTCGATCTGTGGGATAGTAATCCTGCTGCGAAGAATGCGAGCGGGGCAGGGGCGAATGGTGTGGAGAGCCGGACGAACGTTACGAGCAAGCCTGTACCGGAGGAAACGCTGCCGCCACCTTCTCCCGCCAAAGGACCCGGATCGAGCTTCACGCGCGTACGCGAGCTCGCTGCGCAACCCAGCGGGTCCGAATCGACCTCAACTTCGAACTCGTCTATACCCCGCTCGTCGCGCCCAAGACCTCAGTCGATGTTACTTTCCTCTACACCGCTCAAAGCGCCCGCTGCAGCCGAACCGACTGGTCTGCCCAAGTCGCTCGGGCCGCCTCCGAATCCGCGAGCCAATACCACCCGACGTACCTCGATCTCCGATATGGTGCTCAAGTATGAGTCTTTGAACTCTCCAACGGCCGCGACCACCCCAACACCGAATAGCGCGAGCTCCAACTCGAAGGTGGCTCCGCCGCCTACGAACGCTAGTACCAAGCCCACGACGGGTATATCGAAAGTCGCGAGCCACGGCACTGCTTCGTCGATCTTACCTTCCCCTTCACCGCGTCTGGGCACGTTTGCGGTTCCAGCTTCTCCTATGCAGTCACGCTCGAGGAGCATGGGTACGGCGTTGACATCGGGTCCTGCACAGCACGATGAGCCTCAACCTGCGCGGCCGTCACGCACAGGCGGTGCAGTGGGCTTACCGGGTCTGACGAGTCCGGGCGCGAAAGCGCCATCAAGGTCCATGACACTCGATACCACAGGCGACGACAGAAGCACGACCGACAAGAAACCCTTCGCACTCCCCCAACCCACCCCTCAACGCCCCGCCGCATCCCCAGCGCCGTTCTACGAGCAGCGCGAGCGCGAAAGGGAGAAAGAGCGCGAGGCTCAGCGCGCCGCTGAGCCTCCCGCCGTTTCTGCTCATCATGGGAATGGGAATGGGAATGGGCACGGAGGGGACGCGAGGAGTCCGTCGCCGGATAAGCCGTTCCAGGGCGTTGGGAGGTTGATTGATCAGTGGCAGCGGAAGGCGGGCGCGGATGGTGGTGCTGGTGCTGGTGGGGCGGCGAGGAAGGGGTTGCCGGTCTCTGGGAGGCGATAGGGAGGGCTTGAGCTGGGCTTGAGCGGTTTGGGTGCTTTGGATAGGGACATTTCTTTCGACTATTGCTTGCTTGTTCGCTGAGTGGACGTGGTACACGACTTTTATTGTTATATTTTCTTTCTGGGAATGTGAGCATCCCTGTGGGTTGCAATACTGTAGCTCGTTTGAGCTAGACGCTCTCAGCACTCGAGACTTGTGCATAAGTATCAAAATAGGGCACGGGAGGACGACGGGAGAAGGAGTTCTGGTTTTCTGCAAGCGGACGCGATGCAACCAACGGCCAACACTCAAACGCCGACACCGGACAGCCTACGACGATCTTACCCGCTACTCGCTACACCAACTCGACCAACGGACTCAGAACAGAACGGAAATCTGCATAGCATATCATTTGTAACACGCCTCTGTAGAGCTCGTAACGCCCAAACCACGGCGAAGAGCTATAGTTCTTGACAAAAAAAAAGTATCAAAGTATCAAAAGCCTACTAGGAGACTGGCCTCAGTCGGGGTCATAACTCTTCCACTCGATTAATCAACTGATGATTGATAGAGTTCAAGGAGTATGTAATATAGGTGAGATAACACGAAATCAGCATGCTACCACTACGGATGGTGCGACTTTGTAGAGGAAGACGGTGCTATGGGCTCGAGCCGTAGTACTATATCGCGGGAACATAGAGTCGTCCCATTCAAAATACGAGGGTCTTCAAGTTCATATTCCAAGCGGGAGCGGGTGCCACGGGCGGCTCAGACCCACGGGCGTTACGGATGACCGTTCTCAAGCAGTGCTTCATCTTGGGATGACCGTGAAACAGCGCATCCAGCTCGTCGAGCACCTTCCGCGACAGAATCAGTACTCAGGCATGCCGGAAGATATGAAAAGGGAATGGTCTGACCTCTCCCATAATCACCACTTTCTCCTCGTCGCTTATGGATACTACATTCACGGAAGCCCTATCGAGCCCTCTCCGCTGACAATGCCTCGTCACGATGATGTCGAGCATTTTGAGGAGTACGCTTCCACAGCTCGTAGGATAGCATTTGTCGACTTCTTTCCTGAACATCCTGAAATGGTAAGGCCCCTTCCACCTTTTCCACCTCTTATCTGCGCATGTTGCGCAGGGAGATCCGCTAGCTTGCACGCCGGTGTCGGTGGCGGTATCGATGGGCGTGCCGACAGTCACGGACGCTACTCGGTGGTCCAGATTCAACGAGATGCGGTAGCTAGGCGGGAGAGACTTCTTGAGGTTATCAATGAGAGCTGGTTTGCCGCCGGATAGTGCGTCTGCTGCTTTGACGATGTTACGCAAATCGCTGCTGTGAGAGCGTCAGACCAGTCATCTGATCACAGTCCAGACGGAGGGCGCACCTGGGTTCGATACAAAACCTCATAAGGCTCAAGAGGGATTCACGTATCCTCGGTTGAGTCTGGTATTCCTTCAGAGTGGCCGCGATATGGTTGTTTGCTTCGAGACGGAACAGAGCGTCGGAGATGCTCATCTTGACCAACTTATTGAAGCGATCGCGAACTTCGAGATATGGCTCAGATCTAATTGACGGTGCCTCCGGCGTAGTGAGCCTTGAAGGACCTGCTGATCCATCGTTTGCGGGTTCCATCCCAGTTGACAGGGCGAGGGGTGGGCGAAGAGGGAGGTTGGCACTGAATGCGATGCAGCGTCCCGAGGCTGCTACATATAAGGGCCCACGGCTACGGGTGGTTCACAATCGTCGAAGTGTCGTAATTGTGGTTCAGTGAGTGGAAGGCCCCTTCATCGATCATCCGTCACGCAGTTCACTCATTGCTTCGCCTGCAACCTGCATGTAGGCACTCGATTGGTGATAGACACAAAGGGAAAAAGGAGTTTATGAAGTGCAGCATACCAGCAAAGTCCTCCCCGAAGGCATTGTTGAGTGGTCGGTGACTCGTGCCACCAGTCTCCAGTAGGCGAACTTCCTTCATCCTTGTTCCCGATCCGGATCGTGCTCATTTCCCTCAAAGGCAAGAGTGCCACTAAGCACGTCCGTTGTATCAAGTATATAGATCAATGGCATAGAAAGTCACATAGTCAACCATCCCGACTCGGTGGGTGGTGGGCTGTGGTGGGTGGAAGAGAGACGCGGCAACCATAGCCATCATCATGACATCCACGAGCCGGAAGAAGCCGGTTTGATGACGGCAGTCTCCCACGTTTCTACGCGACTGCGCCCGCGCGCCAAGTCCCCGTGCATTCCGACGGCCATCATCCCCATTGAGGTGTGCTTGGACGCGATACGCAACGAAAGCTGCTTCCATACCTGGTCATCTCTTAGCTGTGCGTGCGGGTCCTATACGCATCACTGAGAGGGTCGCCTCAAGAGCCGTTCGAAATCTGGTCCTCTGGTTGGTTCATCTGACGGGACTTTACCCTACTTTCACGGCGGTTACTGCAAGAAACCCACCCCTCTCTCCATCGCTTACTCTTTTGGACTGCTGCGCAGAGGTATCATGGCGCACCCTCACTGCACCGTGCTGCTTCTGTCTACGCGGCCACTCCCTGGCGTGTATAGCAGACGCGCGTGCTATCATCAGCAATTTGCCACACCGGTGCAAGTCATCCCAGGCCAACCCAATCGTGCTTCCTATGCTGCGTAAGGATGCCAGCTGGAGCACGTTGAAGCCTCTGTAAAGAAGCGACGTACAGAACGGCAGACACGTTTCTGATATACAGGCGGGGTTCGACGTTCGACAAGTACCGGTCTTTGAACGCAGGGTAGCGAAAGAATTCAAGGTCTTACGGTAATACTGCCCACTTCAACGTGCACAACATCGTCTCAGAACACACATCAGAACAACCTGGCGACTTCAGCGACACAGACTACGACCTGCCGGAACTGTTGTTCCAAGAATCTGTGATTTTCCATGTGAGTCGTCCCTGCCTGGGTGCTCTTGACTCTTGTTCTTCCGTACAATAGGATACTTCCCGATATAGCCAAACGATTCAGTGTTTGAACAGCTAGCTTGAAGCTCTAGTGGCTTTTGTCGACTTCTCCAAAACGCCAAGCGTACCGAGAGATGGACATCAGAGAGCGCGCGACGGCGAACTGGGCGCTCCGTCGCACGGCGCGACGGGTCAACCTCAATCCCCACGCCGAGACTCTACCATAGGTCGCCGCGAGCGTACCTCGCACTTCCCCGCTCAGCTACCTAAACCTCATCCGGGGCCAGCGACGAGCATGACGGCAAACTAGCGCCTTGATTCTCTTTGTCGTATCAAGCGCCCGTATGTGCTTCTGGTGCATAGGCTGAGTCTGGCTACTGCTTCTTCGCTCCTTGTAACTGACGATATGGGAGTGCTGCATGCGAAGGTCTTCGAGGAGAAGACGAACGCGGCGCCCGCTTGGGCTGTGTGACCGAGCAAGAGGACCACAAGATGTGAAGCATAAGTGCCAGCTCAACGGCGCGGGACTGATGTGATGTGAGGCCTCGGACTTGTGCGGAAGGTACTCCGACGGCCTCACAGCCAGAGGCGTGTGCAGCGAGCCATCCCTTACGAGCAGGAGATATCTGACGGCGGGTGGCTTGTCGTGTCATCGAACCTGATAACAACGCCTTCTTTTCTTGGCTGTATACATCGATTTCAATATCTTCACGTCACATCACGGGTAGGTGTACCTGCTATACTCCCACGTAAGCTGTCAGCGCCCTCTGTCAAAGACATGATTTACCAATGCTGCCTATAGATTGAAAGGTTGAATGTTGAACTCAATCGTTACTCACGTTGATAGCCGATCGTGTGCTCCATGCATACAGACCCCACATTTTTCTCCAGGCTTCCGTATCTCCACTACGGCAGCGGGAATATGTGATAACATACCGACGGATGAGCAGGCAAGGGTGCAGAGTCGAGGTGCGTCGGAGGTTGTCTTCGTCCGCTCTCAAGTGCTGATGAACATGCTTACTCCCAGTCTCTCCTTCCAGGCTCAACATCTCGAAGGGTCCTCCAGAGTGCTCTCTCCTGATCGAACTACTTACTGAGTAGGTTAGTAGACTCTCGTCAGGCCGCCGTAAGGCTGCACGGTGAATAAGGTCCTGCATGCTTCGAGACGCGTACTTACCACCAATAAACTACCAGGGTAGCCGCGCGGGCTTTCAAATGCTACATGCATCATCAAGCCAGGTCTTCGTTCGGACGTTGACCATTCTGACAATGAGCGGGCCGTGTCGAGCTTACCGTACGGCGGCTGAACCTCGCATGGTGGAAAGCCAGGACTTCTCGTCGTCTTCTTCCACAAGACCTCGTTATTTCAGGCTCCGACACCACCTCGCGTAGACAATGCATACGCACTCTGGGTCGGTCCGCTCACAGAAGATCAGCGGACCGGCCGTACACTATTGCTGACTGGCTACGAGTACCGACGCACTGGTTGAATCTCCTCATTAGGACATAACTTCCCAGCTGCCACAAGGAGCATCGCATTCTCGCGTCTCGCGAGTCGCCGTGACGCGCTGTTTCAAAGACGTTCCGCCGCGCTACAATCTCTCTAGGATATGCACACTGTATCTCCTTCAAGTATCTTTTACACTCATACAACAACGCTACACATGTACCCTCGGGTCAAAACCCGACAGAATCGTTTACCCCACACAACAATTCACACAGCTCATACCACGACGAGCAAAATTAAGGGCGAAGAACGTATCCTCGGCCAGGCTTCTTCCGAAGCCAGTCGACATGGCCAGCGCTCGCCATGCGTTTGTTGCCACCCGGGGCCTTCGATGCGCCACAAAACCAACTGTTGAACAGTGGCAAGCCGTAGGACTGTAGGGCGTCCGAGCTCGTACCTTCGCCGCACGACGTGCGAGTCGAAGTTGTGACCCACCCGCCATCGCAAGTCCCGCAAGCTCAGTCTTTGTGCTCGTACTGCTCCGCACCAGCACCACTGGCGCAGGCGCAGGCGCAGAATCATACGTTGTAGACCCACTGGGGCGCGCCGATATTCGTACACAGGCTCAGATCAACCCTGATTCCCTGAAGATCGTTCCCCATTCGAGAGTCCGAAAATCGCGCCTCGCGCATCTTGTGGCCCACCGGCGTATTTCGAAGACATATGGGCGCGCATTATACCATCCATACGCCGCATCACTTCTCAGCTCCTGTCAACGGTATTTGCAAATCGCACATCACGATTCAGACCCACATTGCGCCTGCCGTCGCTCCGGTGATCACATTCCAGTCAGGCCCTCAAAAAGGAGCCCGCGCGGCGGGGAATGCCGAAGCGCCTGCGAGCGGAGGGCGGAGAATTACCGATCCGTCTTCGTCTGAATCTGCGTCGCGGCCTCCATCCGAAGAGAAGCATGAGGCGGGACGGGTGGCTCCGGTTGGGCGGCGCAGAAGCGAGTGAAAACATGTGCTCGGGAAGGTTAACAGAATGAGGTCCATGGTCGATGAGGGGATGGGCGCCCGATGACGGAGGCGCTGGAGGGTAAGGCGGTGGTCGTATGTCCGGCGCCGACGGTGGACGTGAATGTCGATCCGGCGGAGGAGTGTCGTTGTATGCGTCTGTATTTCGACGACGAAATGTGATGAGCCTTAGCCGTAGCCTATAGAGTGTTCGCCGCGCCGTCGTCAAAGCCGAGCCAGCGACAGTTTCCTCGGTTTCCCAGTAAGCGAATCGAAGACCAGCTGCGCCAACGCTTGAGCCTATCGTGTAGCCCATCGGCTTGTCAGTAGTAATCAAGGCGCACGGCGATCGTCGAGAAGACGGACGGCGAGCTCGTCCAGCCAGTAATCTTCAGCCATGGATCGAGCGTAATGGTGCAGGCCTACCACTGACTAATAGAAGCAAGCCTCAAGTCCCAGTCAGAATCGGAATGCGCAATGCGCAACGCAAGTGCATGTTTCAAAGGCAAGGCCTAAGCGTAAGCAAAAAGACAACTGTCGACGGTAAACGATCCTAAACAACTCGTGGTGAGAGGGGTAAGTAATATTGAGTATGGGTACAGAGATTGCGGGCTGCAAGAAACAGATGAGAGACGACACAGCTGGGTAATAAGCAAACAGGGGATGATATGCGACGAGGACGAGACGAGATGGGGCGAGACGAGCAGAGGCAAGGGAAATATAGCAAATATGCGTCTAGGGAGAACGAGGGTCCGTGGGTGAGGGCGGTAGCGGTACATGAGCGGGCTCGTCGTCGAGCGCTGGCGGCGCACTGGGTGCCGGCAGATGCTCAAACTCGTCGTCCCCAGGTGGTGCGCTCGGTTCCGGAGGCGCACTCGGCACGAGCTCAAGCGCGCTGGGCCCAAGCTCGAGCTCAGGCGGCGGCGCACTCGCAACCATCTCCGTATCCGGCGGCGCACTCGCCGCCCACCCCTCCCCTTCTCCCCTCCCATACGCATACGCATACTCCCCCCTCATCTTCTCGCTCGCCCTCTCCGTCATTCTCCTCGGCGGCTCGGGGAACGCCACCGCCGGCTCATGGCGCACATAACTCGGGCTCGCCTCCACGTCCTCTCCGATCTCCTCATCCACACCGCCAATCCCCAGACTTCTCCTCCTACTCGCAAACTCGGCCATCTCCATCTCATCGTCCAACTCCGGCGCAGCGGCCCGCGCCGAAATCGAAGCGCGCGTGTGCATAGGCGCGGGAGCGGACGCTCGAGCGGCTCGCGCGGCGAGCAGCGCTTTATCGTCCGTGGCGACATGCCCCGTCTGGACCTCGGGCGGACCTCCGGAGAGCTCGAAATCGTCCTCGTCTTCTGGCGTCCAAACGCGTTCTTCTGGATACGGATCATGTGCGCGAGGGGTCGTCGGCACGCGGGGTTTTGAAGGGCCGGGCTCGGGAGCTCCGTCATCGCGGGCGTAGTGCGGCGCTCGCTCGTCGGGGTGGTAGGCGGGCGGATGTGCTGGAGGAGGGGACAGTGGTGGATGAGGCGGTGCTGGGGTCGTCGGTGATGGTGGGCGCGGAGTCGGTGATGGCGATGGGGCGTTTGAGGGAGATGACGGATCTTGGAGTGTTTCGGAAGCGTTCGGTATTGTCGTCGACGGGTGTGATGATATTGAAGACGAGGAGGATTGTGGGTGGTGAGAGGGCGAGGAGGGGCGGGAGGAGGGCGCGGATGATGTCAGGTTGACGGTGCTTGACGACAGCCGGGAACGAGACATGTCGCTGAGCCGGAGGCTGCCGACGCTGTCGTTCGAGCTAACAGCCCGTGCTGAGCGTCGTCGGCGTGCAGAGAGGCGGACGTTCTCCTTCCAGCGCATGCCTGCGCGCAACCATTTCCGCTGCGTCGCCGCTGCGACGACCAGAGAATCGTCTGGTGGGATATCTTTCGCTTTTCGTCGCCGTCGTTCAACGTCGCGGTCCTGATGCACCCGTTTTCTCCACGATACGAGGCTGAGGACGAGGACTACGAAAGCGCAGGCTACGGCGACGGAGAGACAGATGATGACTATCAAGCTGGAGCGCGCCAGGGGCTCTTGCAGCTTCCAGCCGTCGGGGAGGGTGGAGGTGTCGAATTCCTCGAGGGATGCGGCTGATGTTGTGCCGTCTAGTGCTTGGGTCGTGGAGGAGGAAGAGACAGAGGAGGGCTGCATCTGGGCGCGGCAGAGTAGTTCATGATTAGACAAAGTCATGGCAGGAGCCAAGCGAGCGGACACTGACCGTACACGTCTCGGCAACGCCGCTAGTCTTGCGCCAGAGGCCATCAGCCCCGGGCGCGTAGATGTCCGGCAGCGTGATATACGGTTCCGAGCTCGCCGCCCTGGTCGTGGGCAGCACGCTCGACGACGACGACGCTACGGGTTCAGCGGCTGATCGCTGTGTCACGCGACGGCGGCGGGGCTTGTTGTCTTGCTGGAGGAGACCCGGGTAGAGGAATGCCAAGGTCGAGTCTGTGGGCGTTGCCGTGGTGCCGAGGACGCCGAGCTGGGCAGCGAACAGCTCGAGTGGTCGCTGGCGTGTGCCAAGCCGGGGGGCCATCATCAACCCAGAGCCAAGACAAGCGAGTGCTTATCCAATCAACACACACGCTCCCTACGCCCGCAGCATATATTTCCTGTCCGCCGTTCGCCCCCAACTATCCAGAGGGTTGAGAGGAGGAGGAGGAAGAGGACGAGAAGATGGGAGGGAAGGGAGTGGGACACGCTGACGGGAGATCGAAACCTCACACTGTTATTACCCGCAAGCCAATATCCATTTTTAGGCACCACGCCCACACAAGTCCTCGACTCTCGCTCGACTGCTCCTTCCATCCTCCCCCTGCGGCCTTTGACCAATGCACAGCCCCAGAGCCACATTCCCGGCCTTCTCACTCTTCTTCTTCTTGCAAGCGAGCTCTCAAAGAGACGCAGCGAAAAGGTATCCCCAGCCAGTGTGGCTATAATTACCCGTGTTCCGGCGCTCAAGCCGTCCTTGTCCATGCCTTTACCATGCCCCGTTATTCTTGCACCCGTCTCGGCTTTAGACACCAGGCCACAATCTCACCTCCATCCAACCCAGACTTACACCCCAAAGGTCCCAATCTCCACCTTCTGCCTTCTCTCACCCTGGAACATTCCGCGTACACGCTCCCTCGCCCGTCCGTTCTCCCGGCCACTGTCCCGCTCGTATCCCTCGCCGTGCTATTCTCGGGCTCTGGGAACCAGCCTTTTCGCCTTCTCTCGGACTTTACCATCTCATCCTGACGCGAGCCGCAAACCGCACTCGACCCTCCCTTTGCTCTATCCCCGGCCCGAGAGCGAGCCGCCTGCGGGCTAAATCGAGCGAACGTCCTACCTGCCTCGCGTCCGCACCAGATTGTGATTATCAATAATCTTGCGGCGGATCGATGGACGTGGCGCCCGCGTACGGATTGAATGGGCCACACAGTGCTATTTCTGCCTCGGTTTCGTCCTTCCAACCGTAACAGGCGTTCATAGACTCCCGCGTGTATTTTTGAACGCTCAGCGTCGCCCTGTCGTCGTGAGATCATTCAGAGTTCAGGACTAAGTATGTTCACGTACTGAGGTGGGATCTCCACTCGACCAACATTTCTTGTTCAATAGACTGGCGTCCGACGGGCCGATTGGCCTGCCGAATGGGACCTCTCTTTGCCTGGTCGCCTAACGCTGAAGAATACTGTACGACCGGCGGACCGCTCGGTGAGGTCGTGCATATCTCCCATGGATCAGCTCATTGATGATGTATTTTTGGCTCCAGCGTCTCTCGTCGTGTGATCATTCGACAGTGAAAAGTATGCTCGCTGTACGGAGCACACGATGGCGCCACAGGTGAGCTATCTCCGCCTACTGCGCTTTGGACGCCACTGAATCTTGTTTACAGTCGGTTCGCATCCTTGTCAAGCCCGAGCGAGTACGTCTCTGTCGTCCTGTCTACAAAACCATTGACAAAATGACATTTTCAAGCTTCCCCGACCAATGGAACACCATTGATGACGACCCATTCTAGGATCGTATGAGACGTTGGATGTACCCTATTCCCGTACTGCTCGATGAGAGCTAGGGATCGCCCTCTCACGACAGCGGACGCTGGCAACAGGCAGGATCGAAAGCCTATGTTACTTTGCGTTGTCTGTATGACTCTGTGTGTCTTACACCTTAGAACCCACTCCACCGTCGCAAACCTTCACCCAAGACAGTCTCTCTCTAAGCAAAGTCGCCCTCCCACGATACAAAGCACTACACGTATCGCAGCTGGCCGCCCATGTTCGCCATACTCGCGCCAGTCGTATCAATAGACCTGCAACGCTCGCGCCCTTATACGGCTCTAACGCGGCCCTCGCCACATTCAATCTAGTTAATCAGACACCTTACTCGGCCGCTGCGCACATACTTCAAGGCCCAACCAACTATTTCCAGTCCACCACCTGTCACACTCGGCGTAGGCGGACTTTCAACTCAACGACGTTCCCGCGCCGACGTCGACAAGGCCACTCTAAACGCGAACAGGGCCGTCATGACAGGAATCATGATCGCCGTTCACCGTCCTCAGGTCCATGTCGAGAAGATTATACGCGCGTGACGATCGCGCGTACGCGCATACGACACATCCTTGTCAGTGCGAGGCTGTGTGTTCTTTCCTTACTTCACGCGCCGACGCCTTCGCAGCCTCGCCGCCAACCCTGCAGGTGTGAATGACCTCACCCCGTCCTCGAGCGCGCGCTCCTTGCGTATTCCGAAGAGCCCTGTCGATTCGATCTCAAGCGCCCGTACGCACGCCACGCACGCAACACACGCGCTTATGCCGATCTCGCCTTCTCCGCTGAACCTTCCCGGGCCTCTGACTCTTCGACGGCTCTCGGGGGGAAATCAGATGATACAATCAACGGCGTTCCCCAATTGCAAGCTTTGTCTGCTCTTCCACTAACCTTCTCATCCAACGAAGGCACCTCGTACTTACTTCGCGTGGCCGTGACATAATGAAACGACCCCCGGTCCTTTCTGACGTGGACCCTTCGTACTTACGGCGACCTACGACCTATCTCTCTCAACTCTATTCTCAATCAAACGGCTGGATCCCCGAGGAGATCGATCTCACACTCTCCCGGTCATTTCTCTCGGTCTCTCGCGTCGACGACGTGATAAAGCCCTATAGGAAGCCGAGCTCGTCCCTGCTTGACCAGATCAGGACGACTCGCCGCGAGTGGCGCGCCCTGTCCGGATTGGGCAACGGCGTGCGTGCGTCGCGCGTGCGTACCGCGGGAACTAAACGTCACGATCGGGTCAAGCGATTGGGCGCCTATACTCTTGTGCTTCCTGCGCGTTACTCTTTGGACTCAATACGCGGGTTCACTCGGGGACATGGGCACTGGGCAGCACATCTACCAGAGCCGTCGAGATCTGGCTACGAGAGCCGAAATCATAGAACCACAGGGCGGCCGAGGCTGAGCAGAACACGCTTGAACGATTCAAGCCTTCAACACTTGGTGCATTGGTTGCGCACCGTCTCACGGAGCTGCTTCTGGCATTGGGCGTGGTACCGCTCCTTCGCACCGCGCGTCCACTATGTCGTTACACGGTCTGGCGTACAGACGTTAGGCTCGCGAGAGTCGGTACACGCTTGGACCATTCACAGGCTATGCGCCGTACTATGCTGCTATCTGAGCTCGAGGCTCGATAATCAATACTTCATCCTCCCAGGACGCCACTTCCAGTGCGCGTGGCGTGGTACGCGCGTCTGATACGGTGCTAGGCGCGAGTTGGAGGGAGATATGGATATGCCGTCTTACTCAGTGCAGTGATACACTCCGCGAGGGACCGGGAGTCATCCTGCTGTACTATCAGGCTATCTATTTCCGTCATACGGTCTCAGCCTGTCTACATGTTATGCTCGTTCAAGAAGATCTTCTTCCGCGAACGAGCTTGCGAACGACATACTCCTTTTGTCCTTCACCCTCGAGCAAGCATGACCCGCAATTCGACACTACCGATGATACCCGCTACAAGATACGGACCTCAAGCTTCTGCCAATCCCAATCTCCCACACCAGCGTATCTGGAGCGCTGCGTGGTACCACCCACGCGCACCCGGCTCGTCGAGACGTACCGCATAGCCGGACTCTGGCGCACGCGTACGCTGCCACGCACGCATTGGATACCGTTCCCTCGAAAAGCTTACCTGAGCTTGTATAGGCTTTACGCGACGTCGCGAGGGAACCTGCGTACCTCGGGATACACGCCACAAAGGTTTTCTATCGGATGAAGCATGTTTGACGGTGGTCTACGTTCTGCACCGCTCAAAAACTTGCGGCTTTCAAGCTTCAAGCTCTGGATCCGATTCAGTGGAAACACGAAACAGAGTTTGCCCCAATTGCTCCAGGAAGCCCAGGATACGAGGACGTGAACCGAGAAAGCGTTCATCCATCGAACGTCGTGGTCCTGTAGCCCATGCAGGGACTGGGAGGTCTACCCCCGCAATCCCCGCCCGCATCTTCCTCGGCGCGGGTCCTCGGACCTACCACAATCTATCGCTCAGGACCACGGCCACCTATGCCCGAGTCCGTCGTGGACGTCCTATTCTTATAACCTCTTCTTGTTCTACGAACTTTGTTGCATGTATGAATGGACGCTCTATTCTTGGTGGACGGCGGCGGTGGCGGGCAGTCGGCCCGAAGGATGACAGGCGTTGGAGCTTTGAGAAGTTGATTCGCAGGGCGCAGAGGGTGCGAAGCGCCTTGGAAAGAACCATCTACCTACAGCTGCAGGTTGTCCCTTCTTTACCTACAACGTCAATCAGCTACTACCTGCGTGGCGACGGCCCGTACCGCATGATTCGAGCTATGATATGCTCTTTGACTTTACATCGATGCCGGCGGTCCGACCTTGCACGAGGGAGTTCACATGTTGAAGCTCGCGGGAAGATCTCGCCGACGTGAATCTCTATACGTGCTGCACACGACATCAAATCACGACTCTGTGCAGAGCTGTCGACTGGCTATAGGAAGAGTAGTCCGTATGGATCCGGCGCCGCACTATGCGAGCACGATGCGAGCACACTCCTCCCGCCTTCCTCCCTGTATGCGCCAAGGCGGATCTCTGACTTGGCAGTCCACCACAGCACTCGAAGCGTCACTTTCAAAGACGCCTTTGCTCTCCCGTCGTACTGTCACTTCCCCCGAAGTTCTAGCATAATGGCCATCCTCGCACACTCCACCTTAGTGTGGGTACTCATCGCGCTTATGCAGCCACCTGTGACGATGTAGATGCTGACCGACCGATGTAGTACCCGTTCCAATCTTATCGGATTCATCTTATCTTCGAGTGTACTGGACATTACTCAGGCTCGGCTGTCTCGGGCTGTGAATGGCCCAGGATGCGTGTGCGCGATCCAGTCTTTTCGTGCGAAGGTCCGTTGTTGTGGCTCGTGGTATGGTCCTTGGTTGGAAGTCATAAGGAGCTGGTACCTTAGAGGTGCTTTGGAAGAGCTCTTTTGGCCCTGGCTACCAGTCAGTGGTCGCCGGTTGCCGGTTGAGAAGACACCGAGCGAGATGAATGAGATGCCGGCGGTAAAGCCTCTCTACCTTCTCCTACAACTGTGACCGATTGGCACGTCGACTCGTTTTCACGTGTGGCTCAACACATAGGTACCGGTACTTAGACTACGCATGAGAGTGCGGGGGTCAGATCGGTCGGGCGCATCCCGAGCGTGGGATACTGCCGCCTCTCGCCCATTTTCATATCGGCACTTGTCGGGCCTTCGTTTACCGTTAGCCAGTCACCACCTGAGCCCGTCTTGCTGGACAGACACCGTCTGGACTCTGTAGATGTAAAGACAGCTGACGAGCGTACCATATCCCTCGCGCGGTCGTCGGGCATCTCAGTCCTGGGCGGTCAGACCGGTCGGGTCGAAGTCGTCAGGCTAAGAACAGAGGGAAATATATATTAGCACGATGCATACATGCGCATCTCAAGAGGAGTCCTATGTACCGTACATCATACACAAGCAGATGACAAGAATCAAGACACGCGAATGAGCCTAGAAATATGGGGCGCGTAACAAAACAAGAAATCATAGAGACCGAACCGTAAACACAAACATCAAGGTATCAAGTCCGTCCCCAACGCGCACTCATAACCCTTCTCCTCTCCTCCTCCCGTGCAGCCGCTTTAGCGCGCTCATCATCACTCTGACCTCTCACCCAACACTCCTCGCTACCAGCCTCGTAGAACAGCGCATACGTCCCCAGACTGACGCGTACGGCCAACTCCCCGTCCACTCTCTTCGCCGGACTCTGAACGACCGGCGCAGCGCCCATCTCCTCGTTGACCTCTCTCGTCCGCTTCAAGAACACCGGCGGCCTCCTCCCCGTCATCGCCGTTGAGGGTGCAGGAGTGACAAGCCACTCCGTCGGACTCTCGAGAACATACGAATCCACATACTCCCTCCACCTCTCCACCTCGCTCCCCCCACCCACACTCGGATCATCACCGCCAACAATCTCGACCCTCAACCGCCTCTCCTCGCCCTCCCACTCCGCCCTGAACAAGTTCTCGTCTTGACCCAACCGTCTATCAGCGGCGCGTCTGTACCGCATCAGCCCCGCGCGCGTTCGGCTCTCCGCTGCGTTGGTCGGGTGGCGGAATAGTGTCCACAGCTCGCGTGCGCGGGAGTCGGCTAGGGCTGCTTGAGCCTGTTTGGCCAGCGCCGCGCAGAGCTTGTCGAGCGTGAACAGCACGTGCGCTCTAGGCCCCACGAACCACCTTGCATGCTCCTCAAACACAGCCTGTTCGAGTTCGCCCTCGAAGACCTTCGCAGCGGCCGCGAGGATGTAGGTGTACAGCGGATTCTGCGCCGGCGCGTGCGGGTTCGAGTAGAGCATGAGCACGCCGCGGAGCGTTGCGGCCGCGCCTTGGGCGTCGTCGAGGCCGAGGGCGACGGCGGTGGGGTTTGCTAAGAGGGAGACGAAGCGCTCGGAGGCGTGGGCTGCGCCGGCGGATTTGGCGAGTAGGAGGCGGGAGTAGAGTAGCTGTATACCATGATCAGTATCCTAACATTCAAAGAAAACCGAGAGTGAACGCACGTGTAACAGCCTCAACAACGTATAAAACGTCGTATTCGCAAAGAACGGCCGCGCCCTCACAGGCGCGTCCCTCAGCGGCTTCATGCCCGCCGGCACGCTCTCCCTGATCCACTCCCTCACCATCTCCTCCTCAAAATCGATCTCCTCGTCGCTATCGCTCTCCTCGTCGTCCCGCGCATATCCATTCGCATGCGCGTGGCCGTTCGTCTCGAGCTCGCCGGGGGCGGCGGGGAGAAGCGTAGACGTGAACGTCCGGAGGAAGCGTTCGAGCGCGCGGCGCTCGTGCGGCGAGTATGCGCCCTGTGCGTGTTCGAGGAACGCGCCGACGAGACGCAGCGCGTCGCGCAGCACACCCTGATCGCCAAACTCGAGCTGAATCGGGTACTGTCTCTCCTTCCCCTTGCCCTTCTTCGCCGCCCCACCCGCGCCACCTCCGATGGCCTCATCGAGCGCGGCCCTCCGCGCGCCCTCGATCTCCGCGACAAACGCCTTGGCCGTGATCCCCTTCTTATCGTTCGCCTTGAAGCTCAGACCGGCCGTATCGAGGCTCTTATAAAAGTTCCTCGAATCGACCGCGCGCCACGTCGGCTCCCACTCCCTCTGCGCCTTTCTCCACTCCGCGTCTTTGATCTTCAAGCGCGACAGGACGACGGGCACGGCGGCGCCCGGCGCGTCTTGGAGCTCTTGCAGGACCTGCGAGCCGACGTCGCGCCCGTAGATCTTTTTGAGCGTGCGCTCGTAGATGCGCGGGCTGGGGCCGCCGAGATCGGGCCGGAGACGGTGCGCGGCGCGCGTTTCGGGCGCCATGGCTTCGAGCCGTAACGCGAGGGGTTCGAGGACCGCGATGGTCCTGCTCAACCCCTCGCGCACGATGGCAAACTCGTGTCGCTCGTCTTCGCATCGGTGCATCTGCTCCTCGTACGCGTTGCGCTTGTGCGCGCCGAAGGCCGTTTCTTCGCTCTGCCAGGTCGGGTGCGAGCATACGAGGTCGTTGAGCACGGAGCGGGCGAGGGCGTCGCGGCCGGACGTGGCGAGGCGGGCTTCGGAAGGGGGCAGGCGACGGTAGGAGGGGCCGGTTAGTGCCTCTTCTTCTGGGGGGAGACGCGGGAGGTCGATAGGTGGTGGCGGAGCGGTGCGGAGGGAGCCTGGGGGACCGCGAGGG
>UWZB01000008.1:93654-138814 GCA_900536885.1 Peniophora sp. CBMAI 1063
GGCGGCGTCTTCGCCTAGCATGCTGCCGAGAGTGCGTAGGAGCGTAGGAGGAAGTATCTCGGCCGCGCGGTCGAGCACTTCGCGTGCGTCGAGGACATCGCGAGCGTAGAGCGCGAGCAACCTCAGCAAGTCGTCGTACGCGTCTCGCGTATCGAGTGCGCGGCGAATGGTCTCGAAGAACGACAGTTCGTCCGCGTACAGTGGTTTGGTCGAGATGGCGCCCAGGGGCGGCGATCCCCCACGTGCGTGTTGTTGTTGTTGTGGCGGCTGCTGCTGCTGCTGTGGCGGAGGCGAGGGCGCGCGCCCCTTTGTGCCCGGGGCGGTCTTGCTCACTCGCGGCCTCTTCTTGTCGCGCGAAGGATCCGCCTTGACGGGTTCTGCTTTGGGCGCCTGAGGCTTGCGCGGGCGCTTAGCGGGCACGGACTTGTGAGGCGAGCCGTGGCTGTCGGGTGGAGGCGGCGGTGCACCGCGGGACGAGGGCGGGTGGGGCATGACCATGGCGAGTGCGGCGGGGAGAAAGTCTTTAAACTCTGCGACGAGCTCTGTCTGGCCTTGGAAGAGGGTGGCGACTTGTTTGTATACCTTTGTTGTATTAGCACCGAGAACCCCCTATGATCAAAGGGAAGACGGACCTCCTGCATGAGCTTCTGGTCGCGCGCGGCCTGGCTGGCAGTGTCGTGTTCGCCACCCTGGGCCTGCTGGACGCGGTAGGACTGCAAGATCTCGAGGAAGATCTTGTACGTGTCCGGGTCCTCGGGGAAGCGCGTCTTGATCTTGTTCAGGAACTGGATGGCGCGTGAGAACTCCATGGCTACCGACGCGTCCGTCTGGTTCTTCGGCGGCGCGAAGCTGTTGAGCACCGTCGCGGCCTGGCTGCCGGGCGAGTAGGACAGCGGCGGGGCGGGCTGATGCGGAGGGGCGGGTGCGGGGACCGGGGTGACGGGCCGGGGATCCTGCTGGTGGACTGGCTGGGGCATGAGGGACATGTTATCGTACGCCTGTCCCTGCGCCTGCAGGCTGCGCATCCGAAACTCGTGTGCGAGGTCGCCTGGTTTGGCGACGATGGTGCCCTGGGGGGTGACGACGGTGATGTTGCCCTGGTTGGGTGCGGCGTTGATATGGTATCCCTGTGGGAGAAAAGTGTTGAAGCCCTCGATAAGCTCCGAGTTGCCGAAGAAGAGCTCGGAGACGCGCTCGATCACGCCCGGCGTGTCGATTCTATTGAGAGATGGAGGTCAGAGACAAACGAACGGAAACTCCTTTTCTGGAAACGGCCCAAACGGCCAGCCGCGTTTTCGACCAAAACACTCACGCCGTAGACTTGAAATCCTTCATGATGTCCAGAAACCGGTTGTACACGTCCGGCCGCGTCTCGAACTCCTTCTTCACCGCGTCCAGGTACCCGAGCGCGTCCCCCACGCTCAGCGCACGCCCTGCCTCGGGCGACGCCCCGTTCGTTAGCGGAGGTGCCGGTGCGCTCGAGCCGTTCAGCTCGTTTGCTGCCATATCGCTATCTTCGGCGCGGTTTTGAGAGTATTATTATCGGAGTCCGAGCGTGCTGCTCGTCGTAGGGTCGGCCGGGTGCTGACACGGAGGTGCGGGCCGGGGGTGACGTCGCAAGGCGTGTTCGGTCGCCGGGCGCGCAGGACGGCTGTCGAGCGGGGGAACTCGCGGGGAGCGTGCTGGTCGAGTCGTTAGTCGACGTCGAGAAGGCCGAGCGGACGGAGGTGGTGGTCCGGGACGGAGGCAGAGAGCGCGAGAGGACGAGACGCAGCTCGGCGCGCGGCGAATATGATGGCCATGGCGTGGTGAGACACGAACCTTATCTTATCTCAACCACTCGGCGCTCGGCCCGCATCTAATCTCCGAGTCCTGGCCACAGCAAGGACGTGGCTCAGAAGACGACCTTGATGAATTGCCACAATCCGTAGATGATACTTTCATAGACTCTACTCGTACGCTTGGATCCTGACCGAGCTCGCCTGAGGCACATAAGCACTTGAGCATGTACTCGAGGTCTTATGGGAGACTCTCCTCCGATATAACGTTGGTTTCTAATCGACGTGTCGTACATACAGCACCAGTGACTCTGTTTACGAGTCGTGACAACCTTCGCTGCAAGCAACAACACAGCTTTACGCAGGGGCGTCACTCCCGCCGAGGTCTTTCGAGTCGCCGGCAGCGATGTCCGCTTTCTTCACGTTCAACATGCCTGTGAAGTTCTGAAGAAAATCGACAGAACAGGGCGCGCCGCCCGGACCCCACTTCTCGAGCGCCATAGCATCTGTCGTAGCGGCTCGTCATTATGACGCCTCGGGAGCGTATTCATGAGAGGACTCACAGTCATCTTGAAGTAGTTGGACTGCCTTTTCCGCATCATCTACGGTGCAGTCAACCGCGGTCGTCTCGATCACTTGAAGGACGTCCGATGGTACAGCTAGGATACCGTTGAGCAAGTTGTACGATGAGCGGAAGGTGGATGTGGGTCACTCACTTCCGATGGTGCCATCCGTCTTGCGAACCGTCCACTGCGCGTCGGACTTGTTCACAACGTCCATAATCTCGCCCAGTGAGCAGGAGATCTCATCCGGCGTGTGAGATGTTGTCGAAGCAGTATCTGTCGCCAGACGTCAACGCATGGTAATCGGATGACGATCTGGAGACGCTCACAGTCACGTAGCGCAATCACTTTCTCCGCGTCTCCCTCCAAGCCCACCAGGCCAGGATTACTCAAGTACTCAAGTTCAAGAGCCCGGAAGAAGTCAGTTCCTCGCAGAACTAGATGATCTCACTCAGCGTCGCATCAACGGGTGAGGCGAACGTGCTCACTGCCGGCGATACCATCCGCCTTGCGGATGATCCATTTGGAAGGGCTCATGCCTAAGATCTCGAGATGTTCACCCTCTTCGAACGATACTCCAATGGGCTGATCATCCGGTGCGGCGTCTAGTGCAATAGATCATTATCAGCTGTGCCCTAGAGCGCGGCATCGTGTGGCATCGACTCACAAGCACGGATCGCCTTCGCCTGAGGCGCCGATATGCCCAAGAGTTTAAAGACAGACAAGTACGTGTTGCACTGGTCGCTGATGAACGCGCTGACGACGTCCTGGGTCCAAGGCTTCCCTGACGCGTCAAGGCCTGGTGCGTGCTCTGCGTAGACGGGCGGCGGTGATTCCAGTAGTGATTCTACCGGTACTTCAAGTGCAGGTGCGTCGTAGGCTGGCGCCGTGTCCGCATCATCATGAGAGCTGGTGCCCGTAATCGCAGTTGACTGCGAGTCCGCACGGTTCGAGGTGGCCAATCGAGACACTATTACCCCACGCGTACATTGAGAGGTCCGATCCGTTCGCATTGAGGGGCACAACTCACCGCGCATCAGGTCATACACATTCTCAACACCCTTCTTCACGCCGTCAACCGCGTTCTTCCCTATCTGCTCTGTGGACGCGCACAATCAGTAGACAGTACAACACTTGGAGTGAGTGCGAGGAGCTCACTGGCCCGTTCGCCCGCGAGAGACAATCCAGTTCCTCGAGCGGCGACCTTCTCCAGCTGGGATAGCGCATTCTTCATGTCCTCATCCCCGAAGATGGCTTCGGTCCAATCGTTCAATTCTGCGCGACTTCAATTGAGTGCCCATGCATGATTCAGAGGGGCTAGCACGTACTGCGCGGAATTTCCTTAACAGAGTCATAGGCTATGGCGAGAACTGCGAGCGTTGCGAAGAGGGCATCAAAGATGTATGCCGTGGTCGATGGGGATAGACGTTGAAGAGAGCGCTCGATCTTATCGAGGAGCTCAGCGAGGGCAGCGTAGGTCTCACTGACGCCATCGGTAGCCTAGAGAACAGGGTTCAAAAGGCGAAAGGTCGTGATATTGTGATAAGGACGTACAGTGGTCAGATCGCAGATCGCAACGAGGACGGTCTGCCCACCAGGCATGGTCTGCGATGACGAGTCAGCACGACTTCTCAGAATCTGGAAGCCTCCACACGCACCGACGTTGTAGATTCCGAAAGTGCGCCGTTCAACTCGAAGACGACATTGGCCAGCGCCGCAAGCTTACGGCGCAGCTTCTCCCATTCCGGACTATCAGCGCGATACTGCGCGCAATGGGCGAGCTCGTCTTGAATGACGGATATAACCGCGTCGGACGAGACGGAATCTGCAATGTGCTTGGCGGAGCTGTGCTCTAGGAGGTCTACGCCGGTCGTGTTGGTGTAGACCTCGAGAGCGGTGTTCCAGTCCGAAGGGGTTGACATGATTACGATCTAGGAGGGACGATGAGGGTCAGGACTTCGAGTGAGTGATATATAACCCCGGGGCAAGAAGTAGCGATGTCTGATAGAAAAGCACTGCATGTTCAGCAGAGGACTGCACAGCGTAACGCGTATTTCATTCCATTCACGCGCGCAAGCTTCTCAGTTGTATGATGGGTTGTACAGGTGCCTCCAGTGAGTTTCGGTACGAGCTCGGCGTTCACATTCCGCGAGGTATCAGGCAGGGCGATTATGTGGTTTCAAGTGAACGGGCTTCATCATGGTGGTAGTTGACTGCACGCTCACTGCAAGGTCCACGGTGAATGGCAAGTCGCGGGCGTTGCCGAGTTTAACTCCCACACGACAAGAGATCAGAAGTACAGCGCTCTGCCGTACCTCCATCCGCGACAAGCCTCAAACGGTTTCAGGTCTTATGCATAGGGCGACAGCCGAGGCCTGCATCACACGAAGGGTTGAGCAAAGTACGATCCCATTCAGATGCTAGCATACAACTCGAGCCCTACAAGTAGAAATGTTCTTGAAACCCCAATCCACAGCGCCGCCAGCGGCGTAAGTACCAGTAGTAATCATTATTCGTATCATGAGACCGTTTACTCGAGATCGTCAATTGCGCGCTTGGCCATCATCTCCTCGAGCTCGGAGCGCTGGAGGACCTGCTTGATCTGGTGGTTGATCGCCTGCGCCGAGTCGTCGCGCTTCAAGTTCTCGAAGAAGTTCTCGATGGCGGACAGAGAGCGCTTGTCGTTGCCGAGGACTTCGTTGGCAACGGCGCCCGTGGCGAGGGCCGCAGCACCGCCTGCGAGCGCCGTGCCAACTGCCTTCAACGAGCGTGCACCGTTGGCGTCGGGGATGTCCATGTAGATGACGCCGGTGTCGGTGTCGACCATGAGGCCAGAGTCAGAGCGCCTGTAACACCACGTCAGTTCATCGTACTTCGAGTTAAATGCGAGGGTACGTACTTGTTGTTGAGCACGGCGTTGCCGATTGCACCTGCAACACCGGAGGCAACACCTCCAGCGACAGCAGCGCCAACCGCCTTGAGAGAACGAGCATCGGGTGCATCCGGTACATCCATATAGATGACACCGGTATCGGTGTCTACCATGAGGCCGGACTCAGAGCGCCTATAGGAGATGTGAGCAATAGAACTTGTATACGAAACTGCGAGGCTTACTTGTTGTTCAGAACGGCATTGCCGACCGCGCCGGCGACACCAGAGGCAACACCACCCGCGACGGCTGCACCAACAGCCTTGAGGGAGCGGGCTTCCGTCTCCTGAACATCCCTGTTACCAAGGACGGCGTTACCGACAGCGCCCGCAACACCAGCCGCAACACCGCCTGCGACGGCAGTGCCGACGGCCTTGAGCGACCGCGCGCCATTGGCGTCCGGAACATCCATGTAGATGACACCGGTGTCGGTATCGACCATAAGGCCAGACTCGCCGCGCTTGTTGTTCAGAACGGCGTTGCCGATTGCACCAGCAACGCCAGAAGCGACGCCTCCAGCAACAGCTGCGCCGACAGCTTTCAAAGAGCGGTCCTCGTTGGTGCCCGGGACGTCCATGTAGATCGTGCCGGTCTCGGTGTCGACCATAAGACCAGACTCGCCACGCTTGTTGTTGAGGACGGCGTTGCCGATTGCACCAGCGACACCAGAAGCGACGCCTCCTGCAACGGCAGCGCCAACAGCCTTGAGCGAGCGACCTTCGTTGGCGTCGGGCACATCCATATAGATGATGCCCGTGTCGGAGTCGACCATGAGGCCAGATTCAGTCCTTCTGAAAGAGCGGTCAGATAAAGGTAATCTGGGCGGAATATGAAGCCACATACTTGTTGTTCAGGACAGCATTGCCGATGGCACCAGCGACGCCAGAAGCGACACCGCCAGCCACAGCAGCGCCGACCGCCTTGAGCGAGCGCTTCGCCGTGTGGTCACCGAGGACATCCTCAGCGAAGTTGCCGATAGCGTCGCCGATAGCGGAAAGCGAGCGTGCGTCGAGCTCCTCGCGCTTCAGGTTGGAGAAGAAGTTCTCGATCGCCGAAAGAGAGCGCTTGTTGAAGATGTCGTCCACGAGGCCCTCGATAGCGGAGATCGAGCGAGCGCTGATGTTCTCGTCGCGCTTGAGGTTTGAGAAGAAGTTCTCGATGGCCGAGAGGGAGCGCTCGTCGAGATCGCGCTTCCCGATGTGGGGTCCGACGACCTCCTCAGCGAAGTTGGTGATAGCATCGCCGATAGCAGAAAACGAGCGGGCGTTGCTGGCGGGCGTGGGCGCAGCGAGAACAGCCTGGGTGGCAGCGAAGAGGGCGATAGCAACGGTAGAAGCGTGCATGGTGATGTAGATCGACGAGTGTAGATGAGTGGTAGGGGAGATAGTCGTGAGGTCGTAAGAGCGAAGAAAGACTGGTCTGTGGAAAGTGGAAACGAAGGACGAAAGAGAGACAACGAGGGCTCGAGGTAACCAGCACCTGAGAGATAGAGGGATGAGCACAGCTGGAGAGCACTGAGCGAAGTGCTGGCCTACTTTATAGGCTGGACGAACTCACCCACCTCTTGCCAAGAGGTAGAGGGCTGGCCCGCCATCATGCGCAGATCAAGAGGGCTCCACCCCGAATATGCGGCAGCGCACAGGGAGGCGCGAAGCCGCATGTTCACAAGATAGGGTCGGACATACTCCTGTGATATTGTGATCAACCTGCACAACTATGAGGGCTTGGGCGCGCCCAAGCTTAAGAAGGATGTCTGGAAACAAACGGGACAACCGCTATCAGAGCACGTACTGTCAGAGGCATCACGAGTGCTGGATGTGGCCGAAGCAGGGAAGAAGCAGGCGTTCGGAGGCCATAGAGGCGCATCAATCGCGGGCGCAGCCACCGGACGGCCATCATGGCCACAACAAATCTTGGAGCTCTGTATGATCGGCTCGACGACGTTGTCAGGTGTCGTCATCGGTTCATAGATTTTGCATATGCAGGTCTACGATCTGGGGTTCGGATGTTTGAAGACCTTCAGGGAATTCAAACTTCAAGACGCGTTCGAAGATTTCCAGGCCTTGAGGCTATTCCGCGGGGCAGTGTTTTGAACGACCCGCAGTAACAATGTCCAGAGACGAAAGAGTGCATGAACGCTTCAGTGTGATAGTGCATGGTGATAATGCATGCATAATAGAATTACATTTCGTATTGGGAGGCTATCAGGGGCCGTAAACATAGTACCGACAGGTCGAACAACACACCTGGACCACAACAGTTCCTAGAATCATCCACGCTTGACTCCCCAGCGTTGCTTAGCTGCGTACTTCCGCCATCTCTGTATGTCCTCCCGCTCGAGTAGAAGGTCCAGAGTATAGAAACTCTTAGCGAGCTCCTCGTTGTCGGCGACATGGTGCACAGTACTATGACATGGCCTGGCGTACAGATCTCGATGAGCGCATCCTGCCGGTGTATCCACATAGCTCTCACCTACACAGCCACGCGACGCTGTTGAGCATACTCTCCGGGTGCCAGCCCTTCTTCTTGACCTTCGTATGTGTGCTGCGTGGGATGAGGTGATGATAGGTCAATGGAACAGTCCGGTCGCAGAGCTCGCATTCAGTCGCACGAGTGGACGACCAAGCGGGAGGTGGTGCGCAAGCCTGGGCCACGTAGTCTCGAATGGCAGCTAAAGCCAGTGCGCGCGCGGCGTCCCAGTCTGCGGCGATTCCAAACGAGATGAGGGAGTCAGATATGGATGTTGGCAGGTTCGAGAGAGCATCGGAGTCAAGGTCATCCAGTTTCTCTACCAAAGCAGTCGGCGGCTGCGAGTCGTATGTGCATGCCTGTAACTCCTGAGGCATTACAGGCCAAAGCTCGGACGCCAAATACTCCGAAAAGTCGTCCAGTGCGTCGCCATCTGCATCCCCGGAAGGTGTTGAGCGTGCGAGAACACGTTGCGCAAGAGCATCCTTGAACAAGGCATATTGGTCTGACATTGATCGATAGGGTGAAGAGAGAGTTGAAGTTGTATTGAGATGGCGGTTCAGGAGAGGTCGACTCATGCCGGGAGGCGCACGTTCTCAGGAGCGCAACCGAGCGCGAGCGCGCCATTGGTCGTCGATCGACTATCTAACGACTGTCTTCAGCTCTCTTCGAAGGCGCCCTTAACACAGGCGCCATTCAGTAGTATAATAAGACGACCTATTCTCAGGAGATTATCTATCAATAAAGTTGGTGAACATATAATCAACCTGTCGAATACGGGGTGTCACTCCCTGGGATTCGAGTGAAGCAGAGCGCAAGCAATGATCATTGATTGTGCGGCACACATACACAGACGCAAGGGAACGCAGAGGCAGAATAAGACCGAGTTCAAAGGAAACGCGGGAGAATGTACGACAAAGGCGGCGCAAGGAGACATAGAGGCAATAAGTCAAGCTAAATTTAACAAGGGAGGACGAGCTGATAGGCGTGCATGCACGGCAGCAGGGATGGATACAATGCCGGCGGGGGTATGCGTAGTAGTATAGCAGGCTGCAGCGGTTAGAAGGTGGTGTGTGATAGCGAAGGAAGAGCGGTATTGTCGGTGGGCTGCGTGCGAGGGTGAGCGTTGCGAGAGGTCGTGTCTGGTCGTGGCGAGCGTCAAGCCAATAAATTCGGCGACTACACTATTTGCAAGTAATTTGATGGCGCAACTGAGAATGCGATTAGCACATATTTCCACGCGGGACGGCCAGACTACTCACTACCGAGAGTGCCATCCGACCTCCGGGCTTGCCACCACTTGCCCTGCTTGTCGATGATATCGAGTATCTCGCCTTTCGCGAAGGAAATCTCGTTCGGATCGTCAGCTGATGCGGTATCTGACATGGCGGGTCAGTACGATCTAACGGGTAGAATCAGTAGATACGTACAGGCATAGAGTGCCTTCGCTTTGTACGTTTGTTCTGAAGCGGCGACCCCAGAGCTAGTATCCTCAGGCAATGTGCCAGGCCCTCCACCCGCGCCGACACCGGCGTTACCAGGAGTCATGAGGGGACTGTTAACTCCACCGCTCATGTCTGCTGGCAACATAGTTGGGGCAAGCCCAGGTGTACTGCCTTGTGCGGGCGCGTTGATCGAGCGTGCTGCGCCGCCATCCGTATTGGTATTGAATGATCCTTGCGAGCGCACCGGACCAGCCGCCCCAAACGAGCCAGTCGACATCTTATTATCGTACGTCCCCATGTTGATTCCTCCCCCCTGCGGCGCCACGGGACTTGCATAGCCTGTTCCCGCGGCACCGTAACCATTGGCAGAGCTGATGCCCATGTTGTGGACGCTCTGTGCGCGACGTCGCCTACGCGAGGGAGGCGTGAGACCACCCGTGCCGAGCATGTTGAAGACGTGGAGGGTGAGCGAGTCCTCCTCGGCAGTGAAGTAGAGCACCCAGAGGATGTCGACGATGGCGAGAATGAGCCAGCCTGCTCCCTGAGCGCCTTGACCAGCTGTTCCAGCAAAGATGCTCTGATTCACACCCTCGACGGCGAAAACAATGGCTACAGCGCCGAAGACGGCTATTTGCATGCGGTTCATGGCAATGGAGTCACTCGCAAGGGTGTAGAGCACGCCTAGGATGAGGGCCAACTGGAGAAAGATGGCGAACCATAATACGCCAACAGGACCGCGGCCAACTATACAGATAGACGGTTCAGTTAGAACTGGCATACAACTGTAGGGTACAAAACGCACAGTCCGCTGTTGTTACAATCTGGCCAATGAACGCGACGAACCAGCCGACCTTTAGGCTGAAGATTAGCGGCCCATAAACGGTCAAATGCGTGGGGGACGTACGACGGCGAGAATGGAGGTAAAGAGAAAGAGATAATGGGTCAATATGGGCGTAAAGTCCAGCCCTTCGTTTCCTCGTGGCGGCATCGCTAGCGAGTGCAGGCACAGGAGGTGAGCAAATACGCGGTGGCGGCTGGTGATCAAGTCGTCAGACTGCTCAACTTCAACGTGTGAACACCGCGCGAACATGTGCGCCCACAAGCTCACACGCTGATCGGGCCTACGGCCTCTCGAGCGCGCAACTCCACCTCGACTCTATCTCGGCGCTTGCTATACGTTCGCAACTTCTGCCAATACAATCACTGTACTGGTAAACTCAGACTCCCGCTAGCGACAAGCATGGATCGACTCACGCGTACCAACTCCGTGCCACCGCCTGGTGGATGTACGGCTCAGCTTCGATGTGGCTCGTTATTGTCCGGGTGTCCGAATACATCCATACGGGCATGTGAGCGTCTATGCACCATTTCCGCTATATCGTGCTGTTTAAGCTCGCAACTACTGTGAGATCCCGGCGTGGACGGGGCCCGACCGAACCCGTCGTGTCGCGTCGGATGCTAACGCATTGCTGCTGACAGCACCTCTGGAAGGTCATCGTTCAGCATTGACTCGGCTTCCCTGGCACTTCACCGACGATCTCGTTCGCGTGTACTGTATCGGGCCGTTGACGCACAGATGACAAGTCAAAATGTGCGCTCATGACGCCCAAATTCAAACGGAATCAGCGAGATCAGACACGCAGACGCGTTGTGCTCAGTCGATGTTGCCGCGTCGACGCGTCCGGAACTTCCGCCCCGTTTGCTGACAGAATACGAACATCATACCTCCGGCTCCCTGCCCATGCTTATAACTGGGTGGCGAAAATCAACGTTTCCGTTGCTGCCCATTGTCTACCTTCGTGCTTTATCTGACGACATCTCATCATCTATCGCGCGCTGCCACTAGGCGTGCCACCGATGCTCAGCCTCTACTGAACTGACCTTCAGAGGATGCCACCGCTCATGTTAGATCGCTCACTGGCTGCACACGCCTTCTGCTTCTGCCCCTTTGTCGTTGCTACCACGATACCGCGACACTGTATACCTTGGCTTGCGGTGCGGATTGCACTCGTCGCTGAGGCGGTCGTAGGTTTCTTGCTGGTGCGTACATCGAATCGTAAATGCCAGATCTTCACTGACTATCCGAGACAGAGCGTATTGGCAGTACTCCTCGTCTACTGGTTCCCTGCTCTTGCGCAACGCAAACCGCCAACCGCGATAGTCGAACCGATACACGCAAAGCCCGCAAAGCGGCGGCCCAAGCTGATTCCCATTCAGACGGTGGTGGCGGCTCCCAAAACTGCCTCGCCACTCGCCGAGTCCGCGCCCGGGAGGGATGCCTTACCTGTTCGCCCTCCCTTGGCAACACCAGCCATCGTTTTAACCGCTGAACGAAGTCCGGTCACCAATGTCACGACGCCACTGCCCACGGTCATAGAAAGAGTGGTACTGCACACTCCTCCGGTCTCGCAACCTCCGTCCCCTCACTGCTTGTCGCCCGCACCTTCAGTGCATTGCAAGGACTCCGAATCGACCCATGCCACTTCTGTGGCCTCCGAGTCATCTGTCAAGCGTTGCCGCAAGGCGACTCTTGAGGCTCTCTCACGCGGCCGTCCAGTGTCCATGCCTCCCATGGAGCGCGCTCAGACCATGTGCGGGGTGAAGGGTGTGAAGGAACCCTCTCCTTCACCGCCACGGCGTCATCAAACGATCAGCATGCGCTCTATGCGAGCATCGCTCCTCCCAGAGCCCATCCGTCTACTATCTATGAGTCCGCGTGCATCGGAGAAGGACTGCATTCTGGGGAGGGAAATAGCCGGGAAAGAGAAGCGGAAGTCGAGAGAGACAGGGAAGAGTAGGGAGAAGGAGAAGAACGTCAAAAGCAAACGCGCTACGGCACGAACGGATCCGTATGCTGCACCGTTCTTCTTCCCTAGCCCTGCTTCTCCGGACGCGGGCCAGTACACCGCGACGTTTCGAGAACGACCAACACCTACGCCGTCACCCATCGCCAGCCCTCTGATAGCTCCTGCGCTCACACCGCTTTCTTCCGCTTCCCCTCCAGCTGCACCAATTGTGGGCGGTAGCCTCAAGGGCAAACGTCGCTTATTTGGCTCGCACAAACGACATAAGAGTGACGTTACCTCATGACCCTTGACTTCCTCTTTACTCTCTACCATTTGGCATGTCATGTCAACGACAACTACTTCCACGTGTCCATAGCCTGTATAGCACGGACACTCAGCATTGAATGGGTCCACTCATCCTCCTACGCAATCCATACCCTTGTCATTCTCCCGCTGCATCGCATATATGTAATACATCCAATTAACTCCCAACTCAGTCCTTTCTCTCTTACTCAGTGGCCAACGCGTTCTATTCGTTCTTGTATCGTCAGCTTAAGCTACTGTCAGAATATATTTTGCCTAAATTATCATCATACGTATATTCTTACCACTACGGGCGCTACCGCTGAGGAGCTCTGATGATCAAGATGACGTCGACGTTACTGGCCTCGCAATATATTACGCCTACGCCCGTCCAGTACCCGGACGTCTACTCTTATCCCTACTATCATGTCCTCCAACACCGTCAACGACAAGACCGGAAAGCCCATCAACATCGGTGACATGGTCACGACGCGCATCCGCGGCGGCAAGCGCACGGGCGAGGTGTGGCACCCCCTTTCCGGTTCCTTCCGCAAGCATCTTACATCCGAACTCGTCGGGATAGGTTGAAGACGTGCTCCTTGACCAAGCAGACACTGACCACTACAACAACGAAGGAAACCCAATTAAGATCCAGAACCCGCCCAAGGTCGTCTTCGAAGACCAGCACGGTGAGCTAAACGTTTGTGGCCCGTGCCTGGATGTGGCTCAACTCGCGTTCAGGGCACACCGTCTCGCATAACCCGGAGACCCTCACGCATGGAGTGGAACCAAAGAAATAAAGGATCACGTAGCTCTCGATGCCTCCGACGAGTACCCTGTCTTGGAGGTATATTCAACAATGTCGACATTAATTAGTAATAAGAATACATCCGATGACCAGGCGTTCAGCCTGTACCCAGCCCGACGAGAAAGAGTCCAAGTTGACATTAGTCAGTGTATAAGAGGGAGTGTAAGGGTAAATGGCCAGTCAGAGGAGTAGAGCAGTCATACGCGGTCTAAGATGTAGTAACCGAAACACCACGCAATTTCCTCATCGCGCGCTGCAAGCGCGACGTGAATTTCGCCTTGGTCGACGGAACGACGGAAACGATCGAAGCGCGCTTGTCCCTGGGAGATGATGCTGATACGGGTGAATTGGCGACGAGAGTAGCCGAATCCGAGTCGAGCGAGCCGGCCGCGGAAGCCATCATATACGCTGTATTGCTCGAGACGAGCGTGTTGACCGCGAGCTCGCGTCTTTCTCCAGTCGGCCGCGAGTGCGCAATGTAGCTCGGCGCAGCGGTCGCAAAGGGGTCTTTCTGCGGACCACCGACAGACTCGTGCTCCCATACCCCGACGCTGGCGACGGCGTGCTCATACGCTGCCCAGTGCGGCGACGGCGGTTGCTCCTCCCAGACACCGATCTGGGCGTGCATCTCGGCTGCTTGTTCACCGGCATTGACGACGACGACGTTGCGTTCCGCGACAGCCCCTACCACTGAGGGCGAGGGCACTGGAGACATGGCTCCTGGTGATTCGAGCGGCGTCTCGGGTAACGACGGTGATAGAGCTGGACTAGCGAAAGCCCGGCGGAAGTTCCGTTTTCGTGAAAGGGTACTTCCGGCTACAGAACCGACGGAGACCGAGCGATGGTGCATAGACGGCCGAGAAGACGATGGCCGTGGAGATATGAGGCTCGCTCGACGGTCGTATGCAGAAGGCGGCGCCGAGGGCGACTCAACGAAGTGTACAGATGTACTGCGGGAGGGTGGTTGCCTCGCATCTCGAGAATGGCCGACAGACAAGGCGCGGCGGAGTGAGCGCGCGAGCTGTGCCGGTGTTGTTGATGAGGATGATTGCCTATTCATGGTGGCCATACAGGAAGCGCTACGACGGGGTAGACCTCCAGATGAAGCTGACGGTAATGCGTTGAAGTCGATAGAGAGGATATGCTATAGGAGCTACTGTCAGCCTCGAAAGTGTTCTCTATGTCGAAAGTACGCACCGCAAAAAGATCAAGCCAAATATGCGCGTGCCGGGATAGACTGGAGAGGAATACAACCGGCTCGAGAGACATAGAGTGTACAGTCCCAGTATGCCAACAGTTGTAGGGTTGGCAAAGCGGAGGTGTTAAGTTCGCGGATTGAAGTGCGGGGTGATAAGTACGGAATGTGGCGGCGGCCGTCTCCGCGCAATCTTATAATTCCTTTGGCTGTGGAGGGACGAGACAGGGCTGCCTAGCACACCTCGGGTAGCGATCATTTCCCGCCTCGGCCGTATCGGAAGAGGAGCGGGGCGGCGTAAGACAGACCGAGGGCCAGCCCCCGCCGCATAAGGGCTCAACTGCTTCCTTCAATGCGTGCTTTGTCGTCGTTGCCTCCGTTCTCTGCGAGCAAAATGCGAGGGTGAATAGTTCTGTAGAACGGAAGCTGGTAGGAGAATTAGTGTACAGTGCACGTAAGAAGCATTGTCCGAAGGAGGCCGTACACGCTTGGCTCCTGAGGCGCGTTTCGGATACTTGAGCTGCTTGGACGCACCACTCGCAATGCTGGGCTCGCTGGCAGTGCACCTTAGCACTACTGCGCGCATTCCAAACAGTCTGTCGAACGTGTCGGATGGCGTCACCGCCTAGACGAGAGACCCGAGTCAAATGTGGTCGTTCATCTCAGACTGTAGGTGAACGAGCGCCCACCTCAGTTTCCGCGCGACGTGTACGAAGCCCCTGTCTGTGCAGACGCTTTTGCCGTAGCAGAAGTCCGCAGCCGAGTAATCATAAGAGCGATTGGGGTTCTCAAAACGTGCATGCCCGCACGAACCTCGGAGTAGGATCATTCTGCTCCCATATTCAGCGGGGGCAAAGTGTATCTCAATCGGGTAAAGCTGGAAGAGTCTTCGTAAGGTAGAGCCCATTCATCTTATGGTTGGGAAGGAACCGTACCTAGTCGCCGCTGTTGCGACTCATAGTCATGTCGGCTTTTGAGTAGCCGGTAGTGACAGGAAGGAGGAGCAAGTGGTGAGCAAGGTTTCTCGAGCGCGCGGATGTCCGGCTCGGGTGCCAGTCACCTCACGCGAAGAATTTGGTGAATGTTGGCCGTCAGGAGACCTCCAAAAACATCGGATTGGATTGAGTATTAGTATGCGAGCACGCCTAGGTGGCTCGCTCATGACCAGAGAGGATATCTGCGGGTGACCGCGGGATGAGGATGTGAGGGATGTAGAGAGGACCGGAGGTAGGAGAGGAGAGGGGATTGCAAAACATATGGAAAGCGCACGCGAAGTAAGTTAAGATAGCGCTGTATGCGAGATGCAAGATGCAAAAAAACCAGTGAAGCCGCATGTAAGGTTGATAAGTTAGAGGTAAAGGCTTGCGAACCCAAGTGTAGGGGATGAGAGCGACCAAGAGCGATGCGTATGATACAGTGATGGATTCCATGCGACGAAGCGGAGATCTAGCGGCAGAGCGAGCGAGAGCTGGACGAGAAGCAGACAAGAGAGCGGCGGACGACCGAAGCTACCGCACAGCCGAGGGCCGCGTAGCCGCGGCATCGACCTCGGGATGTCGCACGCCCCATTCGCCCAACTCTGGTGGTGGTGCGAAGTACGGGTACGCATACGGTTGCGTCCGAGCAGGCTTCTCATTGCGTGGTTGAGGGCTACCCGCTGATGTTTTCCGCGGCTTCTTCGTCCATCCTGGAGGGCACAGCTCGGAACACGGCGTCCCCGGGGTTAAGGGGGAAATGAAGCCCTTGCGCCCAGATGAAGCTGACGATCCTCGTCGATGGCCCTTACCCGCGGGCGCTGATCCCGCAGTGGTCGGAGTGCCCACCTCTGGCAACGCGTCCGATGCGTCCGGGACCAGGCTCGTTGGCGACGCGGTGAGCGGGGAGAGAACAAACTCAGGAGGGCCCTCCACGTGTGTGTTAATGGGCGGCGGAAGGGCTGGTACCGGCGGAGTCATCTCTGTCGAGGGACGTGGTTGCGACGAGGCTCGCGTGCGGCTCTTTGATGACCGGTTCCTGCTCTTCGAAGCGAGGCGCCACCCGAATCGACCGCGTTCCCTTGCACTCTCCACGCTCCCGGCAACCGTCGTTGCACTCGCCAAGCTTCCATGCTCATCCGCGCTACCCGAACCCTCGAACGTACTGCTTGCAGCAGAGTCGACGCGTTTCAGCGAATCGCACAGACGGGGGATGCCTGACGGCTTTGTTGAACTCTCTCCCTCGGCGATGGGCGAGACGGCGATTTCGGGCACCAAAGCTGTCGTATTCGCCCTGCGAAGGCCGAGCCACGGGCGCTTGCGTTGACCAGTAGACGGGCGGCTAAGTGGCTCCGAGCCCGGTGCTTCTGGTGACGCAGGTTGAGAGTATTGACCGGACCGGGGACTCTTTATGGCTTCGTCGTCAGAGATGGCTATAGGCGCTTGGCGAGCTGGAGATGATGGGCGCCTCAATCCAAGTATTTTCGATCGCGGAGACGGCGGAGGCGAGCTGGAGCGGCGAGGCACACAAGTAGACGATTTCCTGAAGGGACTCGGCGGACGCGAAGGTGGCTCCTGAGATTGGAAAGAGACGTGCCTCGCCGGCATCGAGGGTCGCTTTGGCAGAGGTTCTGTAGTGGGCGTAGCCTTGGAAGCGAGATCGGCAACTGCCTTCTTGCGCTTGACGGATTTGGAGCGCGAACGCCGTGCCTTTTCCTTCACGGCAGGTTCGGCAGGCGCAGGTCGAGGTGCAGGCAGCAGTGGTGCAAAGCACAACATGATTATACTCTGTATAGTACTATTCAGTATNCAGGTCGAGGTGCAGGCAGCAGTGGTGCAAAGCACAACATGATTATACTCTGTATAGTACTATTCAGTATAACGACTGGCGACTGTTATTATTTGGTACGCACCGCAGTGATTCCCAGCGCACTGGCAAGGTAGGCGCCCACGGACACCACGATTTGATGGAACCATACCCTCGAGGACAACTCGAGGTCTACGGAGAAGTGCATGCTGGCTTTGGCACCCAGCCAGCTACTGCTGCCGGTCGTAGCCTCCGAGGCCTTCGAAGACGGCATAGCCGATGTGAAAGGCGCAGACAGGCGCCGGGCGGTGGCTCAGATCGCACTTGAGAAAACAAGACAAAGGAATGTGAGGGTTCTGGACAGAGACGATAACAGAAAGGCAGGTGCACGCTCGGCAAACGTACGAGGGGAAAGGGGGTTCACGGGCGCGTTGGCGGTGCGCGGGTCTTATATCTCGGATAGAGATATTGATGATGGTTGCTTTTCCCGCAGTCACTTCCGCTGACTTGTGGCGATCACGGCGGCGAGGTTGATCGTTGTTCGTAAAGGAGACTCGTGAAATGGACGTTAAGCAGTACCGGCTAGTACGGTAGAGGGGTGCAGGAGCATCGAGTCCGCTACAACAGGACTCTCAGGCCTATATACAAACAAAAGTCGTCCCATCTCCCATCTGGGTTCATGGGCGTCTTTTTCTGAATGCCAACCTCGGCGCGTCATACTCTTCGCGTGGTCGGCGGTTCATCCCGGCCGGCCTTCTGTGATCGTACGTCTGCTCAGACCATGTGTTATGGCCTCATTCGCTCGGACGCTCAGCCTGCAATGTTTGAAGCATGCAGAGCACGGTGGCGAACAAGTAAAGGGTCGCGGCTGTGTCTCGCCGAGCGCCCTCAACATCGTAAGGTGATGTACGCCGCTGAGCGCCTCGGTGAGGCATCGGTGAACGGTCTTCTTGCGATGCAGCATCCCGCTGTTCTGGTATTTTGCCGTGTGCATGTGGGAGCCTCTTCTGGACGATGCGACGTGCGGCAGATTCGCGGGAGGCTTGGAAGGGCCGCGGGTTCTCATTGTCATGCACAGAATATCATGAGCCACTGTGATCTGCGCCCACTTATCACGGATTCGACGGAGCGAACAGCGTTCCAGCTCGTAGATGCGGGGAGGATGAGACGTTTGCGCTCGCATTGAACATGCCCATCATCGATGCGGGAGATGCTGGGTGGGGTATCTCATCGATGTAAGTAGATCCTGCTTCGCAGTCTTGCGGGAATACTCACAGGTCTTCTTCTCGCGGCCGCATCCGGCCACGTCCACCTCTGCACATGTGGGAAGGCTTATCTGACAGCCGACTTGGATCTGAGTCTCGGGGAATAGACTGTACGGCGCTTTCAACTGTATTTCTGCTCATATGCTGAGCGTCAATCGCCAGAGCGGCCCGGACGTTGCGTCATAATCGGGTGGCATGCATGCCAATGTGTATAGGCGTGTTAGTCTGAGTGCGAGTCTTGAGACGCCAGCACTATCAACAACACTTACAGGCCGGACGGACGCCATGAGAGTCGACGCGCACTCCGAGATCGTCATCGGACTTCCGGTTGGGCGCTAGATGCGCCGAGGGTTGCCTAAGACGAGCCCATAGTTAAGTCCAGCCCGGCGTAGAAGTAATGCTTCACGACATCCTTGTCGGTCTTGAACATCGAGAGATTATCACCATTGTATCCTCAGGCAACACGTCAAAACACGTGTAGGTGCCTTGCGAACCTCGAGGCTCGCGCCTTGACGGCATCTGCCTGACATGCGGCAGGCACAATGTCGCTGGAGTCCGAGTGCCCGCTTGTATCTGCGGATGGCATTTCTCGTACAATTGGTCATAGCCTGAAGCAGAGGCGAAGGGCATGAGCGCGCTGCGCCGTTGATTACGTATCTCTCAATTTACAAACATCAGGCGGCGAGGCTCGTCGAGGTCACCTTGGTTAGATCTGATTGCTTGTCTGCCGGTCAACATTATGGTGTGCCAACGCGCGCAGTATGTCGTCGAAACGGCGACAAGGAAACGCCCTTGGTGACAGCGTACCACTATGGTAGAGATACGCAACTCATCCGATCGACGCGCACTCAAGTTGGACGTCTGACTTGGAGTTCGAAGAGAGATGGCTTTAATGGCATATTGTACACAGAGATTGCGCATACAGGAGTATTGGAAGACAGATGTAGCGCGAAGGTGTTCCTTGAGGTAGTCCCGCTACATGGACTACGCTTCCATGGACGAGAGCATATCTGGGCTTCGCGGAAGACTAAGAAGTGACTCCAAGTCTCGCAGCTTTCATCTTGAATACAGCGAGACACCAGGACAGGTCGTGCCGGTGTGTAGAAGGACTACAATACATCTCGGTGAGGGTCGTGGTGGTCGGAAGCCAAATCAAACCTGTAGGCGCGCGAGCACGTGCGAAAAATTTGGTAGTCGCGCAACGCGTTCACGCGTCTCTCCTCCTCTTCCTCCTCCTCCTCAAACGCCCGTATCCTCGCGCCCTATCGCTCCAGCCATGGGGAAGTCACAAAAGAAGAAATCCATGCGCAGGCATAACCCGATGCGGGTGCCCGATTCGCATCTTCCAAAAGGCCTCGCCTCTGCCTCATCCACTTCCGCCAAAACTGAGGCCATTCTGCCAATCCTCCAGAAGGTTCGCATGGCCATCTTGGGCTCTTTATCTAAAATACTGATGTTTTTTTCTATCAGATGGGAAGTGCCGATGCCGCTGAGCGTCAATGGGCCTGTGTCGCCGTGTCCAACTTGATATACAATGATCCCTCGACGCGTCGACTGTTGCAGGGCAAGAACGTCGTCGGCGCTCTGATCACGCGTCTGTCCGATCCAGAGGAGGAGGTCGTAGTGGAAGCTGCTGGGGCTCTCAGGTGAGTCTCAATACAGCACCAAGCGTGGCCTATACTCAACGCTCTCTAGGAACCTGTGCATTGACGGCGGCTATGATATCTGCGCGGAGATGTATAATAAGAACATTCTCGCTCCCCTCTCGACCTTCATCCCCAAAGTAAGTTTGATGCCTCAATCGGAGGTCACAAACACTCAATATACGCTTGCAGATCTCCAATATGCTCTCGCAATACCTGGAGAGCCCAAAAGCCGCGCCGGAGAACGCTCAGATGCTTGTATATGCATTCGCCGACAACGTTGTGACCATACTATGGTGTCTATCGTGAGTATCCCGTCTCATACATCCAAACTAGGACGCTTAGACTATGTCAGGGAGACGTCTAACAAGGCTTTGAACGCCGTGAACCAACTCGACCTTGTGCCTTTCCTCGCGTCGTTCTTGGCTGCTCGTGACAAGCTCCCACTGTCGACCGTCACATCAGCCGGTAAGGACATGGTTTGAGGACTTGTGTACCGAAAGCTAATAAGCCACCAGCCCAATGCCTATATGTGTTGACGGATGATAATGCGCCGGCAGTCAACGCCGTTCGCTCGAATTTCGCATACCTTTCAAGTCTGCACGAGATCGCCATGGCACAAGGCGCACATCGCGATCCAAAAGGGAAAGGGCCTGCATCAGAGGAGAAGGCGATCACTCTCAGCATCCTGGCATGCGGTAAGTGTATACCTGTTCCACATCTATGGGCAGATAACTGAACAATGCTCCTGCTGCGTTCAGGTATACTGCGCAATGTCTATCCCTTCCCACCTCCGTCTGCGCTCGCGTCGCTGGATGTTGACAAGGAGGTTCTCCTCCCTGTGCTTGTGCCCGTGATCTCGTCCGCATCCCTGCAAGATGCTTCGGCGTCTGTGCAGCGCATCGTTCAATCGCAGGCAGATCAACCACCTCCAGTCGATAAGCCGTCCATTAAGGGCGCTCTTTCCGACCACAAATCCCCCGAAACGATCGAGCTGGAGCGTATAGAGGCTCGTTTGCGAGCCGTTCAGCTTGCGCTGGAGATGCTTACTGGCGTTTGCGCCACGCTCCCGGACCCAGACTTTGGCATTGACGAGTCTGCACCCGAGGAAGACGGTGATGATGAAGATGAAAAAGACGCTGGAGACGAGAAAGCTGAAGATGGTACACTGCCCGGTTCTCTTTGAGGCGCTATGCTGACATCTCCCCTTTCAGATGACGAGGCAATGGAAGATGATCCTATCGAAGACAAACTCATCGACGGGCCTGCCGCAAATGGCGCACCTCTGGCGACATCATCCTCAATCCTTCCTTCGATCCTATCGCCACTCCTCGACCTTATACAGCCTACACCATTATCCTTCCCGCCACCGGGCGCGCCCTCACCTCACCCACCAACTACATCAGCGCTCAGTGCCATCCATATCGCCGCGCTCGAGTGTCTGAATAACGTTTTCCTCGCTCTGGCTGCGAACCCCAATTCGGCTCTCGCGGAGGATGTTGCTGCGGGAACGAGAGTCTGGGAGGCCGTTTGGACGGCGTTGAGTGCTGCGGGCACCGAGGGTGGTCTGGGGCAGGAGCGGAGGATGCAACTTTGGGAGGTTGCCGTGGGAGTGCTCTGGGCCGTTGGTTCGGTATGGTCGGGGAAGCTTGTGCGTTGGTCTCTCGCTCGCAGTCAGAACCGTCAACTGACGCATAGTATAGCCCGCCGACGAAGAACGCATCAAAGTGCTCATGACGCTGTGTGATACCCAATCGGATGATACCATACGGATAAAGGTCATCGGCACTCTGGAAAGCATAGCGCAGCGGCCAGATGCGATTGATGCCAATCGTGTACGTCCCCGGCTTGGTCCTCTGTCACTCTTTCTGACCTTTCCGCCACAGGTGATTGCAAACTACCTCTTATCCCTCCTGCCTTCCGGTACACAGCCCTCGCCCATAGGCACCGAGCCCATGCTCCAAGCCACATCGTCGATCATTGACATATACTCCGACGAGGAACGGCCATACGATGTCGTCTTCCGCCAGGGTAACTTCGAGCGCCGTTTGGCGGATGCCACAGAAGGCGTACGAAAGGCAGTACGCGGGATTGATAGGAAGAAGGAAGGAGGGCGGGAGTTGAAGAGGCGCGGAGAGGAGGTGAGAGATAACTTGGTGGAGTTTATCAAGTATCGGAGGGCGCTCAAGTTCTGAGATGCGATCATATGATGTCGCGTCCTTTGTTCGTCATGTTGTACTTGCTGTACTGAGATGACCGTGAATCATCACAACCTATTTGCTGTACGCGCGAGGTACAAGTGACGGTCCATAACAAACGGACGCTGCAGAGGCTCGTGGTTCCTTTCATCCTGTGGTTGACCTTTGCCACCGGCCAAACCCGCCATTATCCGCAGTCTGCCCGCCACTTGCGCCGGCTGTGGCGTCCACAGACCATGCTTGCTTTGTTCTCCACCTCGCATATAATGCTTGGTGTATCATCAACACGACTTCCGATCCGGAACCCTTACCCTGTCAAGAGCGCTTCCAAACTCATCGTTATCGACCATGAACTCAAGCGTTACCGCTCGACAACGGCCCGTTCTTATCACCAAACATCAGCGTCTTCTGCTAGCTATGGTAGTCCTCACCTGGATTGCTTTCCAGGCATGGACCGTACGTACCACCTCACATCTTAGAACCTGACCTGTCTATACTAACGAACTTCTGCAGTGCACCGCGCATATACTTGCATTCGTACGCAGTCCTGCCTTCTGGGAGGCCATACGCCCGCCTACGCGATTGGAACGTCGCATAGCGCTAGGTCTACCACCGGTCCCTCTTCGACCTCTGGTCATCCCATCCTCTACACCAGCGAGACCCCGAATCAACGCCTCGCCGACTGCCTCGCCTCCACCAAAACCGACTCGCGTCACTCGCATGCGAACGGCAGTCAAGCTGGCATTCTCGCCACGAGCGCGCTCTTCATCCGAGAGTGGGACTAGTAGAACTCTCAATAGACGAACTTCGTCGCCACTCTTGGGCCTGCCGCATTTGACGCGCCGAGCCACCATGCCACGTTTACCTCGGGGCACAAGCACCTTATCTCTGGGCTCCGAGGCGCCGGAGTGTGGTCGTTCACCTACGTCTCCCCGCGCTGCCTTGCCAAAACTCATACGACGCCCAACCTTACCCAAGCTCAAACGGGCGTGGACGATGCCGTTCATGGGTTCACGGGTTTCCTTGCACAGCTCGCCTGTCGTCCGGGTATCGTCAAGTGCTACCACTGTAACCGCGTTATGATTGTTCATCTGCATCATGTGCAGCGTGCTCATGTCTATATCATCTTGTCTATCTCATCGTGCGCTGTCACTAAAGAGCTCCTGCATTCTTGAGATTGAGCGGGGCTGATTTCTACGACCATCAGATGGCATGTGAGCCGTCTGTTTGAGTGATAAATGCAAGCAAGTGTTCGCACCGAACGTCTAAGAGAGCTCTTCGTTTGGCCGTCTGCGAAGGGAAGCTGGGGTATAATCGCGGTGCATAGTGGACTGTCCGTTTGGAAGAGGAGACGGCAGTCTTCGGCTGCGAGAGGGCGGGAGCCCAGCCGCAGAGGGTGAAGCCGCCGGCGCGGAGCGCCCGTGGACACGCTGCGCGCCAACCAGGTCCTCTCAGAGCGAAAGAGGCGAGCCAGAATCATTGCGCCGAGGCAACCAACAATGAAGTAGATGATCAGAGACATGACGATAGCTGAGGCGTGCGAGTGGTTGAAAGAGTGGCGGATAGGCTGTAGTCGAGTCCTGGTGGGTGGGAGTGTGATGGCAGTTCGAGGTGAACCCGCTAAGGCAATGCATTCAACGCTATCGGCGTCAGCTATACATACATGCTTGTACAATCTGAAACTGCCCGGTCAGTGTTCTCAAACCCAAGCAAGCGTGCAGCGTGTGACGCAATCGGGTTAGTAGCGTGAGCACGTTCCTCACCATCACGAGAGTCTACGCAACCCTTTGCTACAAGCTTCACATGTAGCCTACAGCGCGAGACGCTTCATGTAACATGGGAATGTCGCATATCGCAAGTCACGGTCATCGTCCAGCGACAACTCTACATAGCCCAGGTACATTTGGTTCACGATCGCCCGACTTTCACTCTCATCCGCTCATCACGGCGTTTCCTCTCAACAAGCAGATAGCTCACTACGACTGATCGTCAGAGCCGTGAGATAGCTGTGAATGGCACTACCGACTGATGATCTGGTCCATGTGTCCCAAGGCTTCGTCCTTCACTTCGAGTGAAGCGCGGCGATCCACAAGCAGGACGTAGAAGTGACGAGTATACGGCACATATCGGGCTATCGTGGCTGCATCCGCGACGTCTGTCTTAAAGAGCTTTAGGAAAGTAAGAATCCATATGGAATCGCATAGGATGATAACTGGTACTCGCCTGTAGACGCCTTCTGTTCTTCTTCCAGCGAAAAGAGTCACCCTCTGGTGTAGCCCAAGTCCCACTACTCGAATCAACGAGATCGTGTGAGTAAATCGTCCAGCGGTGTAGGCGAACGATCGGATCTCTCACCTCCCCTTCGAGCCCCATTTCATGTAATCGTCGAGAGGGATCCAGTGACTGCGTTCACCGCCAACCCGCACGCGCGGCTCCCTACTGGGCTCACGGTCGATCTCGCCTACTAGGCGCATCTGGCGGGCTTCCTGTGTCACAAGGTCATGAGTTTTCTTCATCAGAGTTCCTGAGCACTACATCGCATACCTTGTCGAGCTTGAATATCTTGGTAAGATGGGGATGCCAGAAACGTGTCACGACTTCGTAGTACAGCGTATCATCACTGTTAGAGATGGTCGTATTCCGCAGGGAGTTCGTGGCAAAAGAAAGAACGTGGATTGGATCGGGTCGTCTTGGCGAAGGCATGATCAACAGCGCGACAAGCCACCCAGGGACCCGCAGACGTCTTGGCAAACATATATAGGTCTGTCGTGAATGGGCGGTCAACTGCCGTGTGCGATAGGAAACATCGGTGCGCGCGGGAGGGAGCACACACAAGCATCCGGGTACCATGCAGCCTACGTAGCGACTGTGCTTCCACATCCCACGTCGTCCAGAGTGTGGGCACTGAATACGCACTACTGCACTGCAGATCTGTCTCGGCCGCCGGCATGTCGTCTCAAGGATAGTCAAACAGGATCGACGATTGTAGAGAAAGCCTCATGGTTCTATAACATATTATACTCCGAGGAGCGAGTAGTACTGATGAACGCGAAGATACGACGCTGTTGCGAAGCAGGACCATCCTACGAGCGCCCGATCTTGACCCTGATGCGCCGGTCGCGGCGCTTCCTCTCAGCGAGTAGATAGCTTACTGTTGAACGAAGTCAGGACCGGATCTGATAGCAGGATGAGAAACACTGACTAATGAGCTGATCCATGTAGCCCAATGCTTCATCCTTGACCTCGAGCGCAGCGTGTCTGTCGAGAAGCATAACGAAGAAGTGGCGAGTGTAAGGTATGTATCTCGCAATTGGAGCCGCTTCGGCGTCGCCTGCTTTCACCAACTGGTAATTGTTCATGAGAGATGGTACCCCAACACGGCGACGCTGAGATACTCACTTGCAACCGCCGCTTGTGATTCTTCCAGCGAAACTCGTCGCCCTCAGTTGTCATCCAAGTGCCACTTCTGTGGAAGGATACGTTAATGAATGTCAAGCCTACAAGCTTGAACACCGCGGGCCCACCGCATGTCCGGGTCCCACCTAACGAACTCATCGACAGACATCCAGTTGCTCTGTTCACCCCCAATCCGAACACGCGGCTCCCGGTTGGGTTCGCGTTCGATTTCGCCGACTAGAAGCATCTGACGCGCCTCCTAAAGATAGCCAGAGTAAGTCGTATGTCTCTATACTCGGACACGTGAGAGATGAACGGCACCTTGTCGAGCTTGAAGATCTTAGTGAGATGAGGGTGCCAGAAGCGCGTTACGATTTCATAGAAGAAGGTATCATCGTCAACGGAGGCCGTTGTATTACGCAAAGAGTTGGTGGTGAAGGACAAGATATGAGTAGGGTCGGGCTTTCTCGGAGGAGGCATGCTGCAAGACAAGTAGAGGCGTAACGAAGGGGCGTAAGCCGGGGCCACATATATAGGCTAGACATGGGTACAGGGCCAGTCGTGTGTGAATGAGCCACAAGTGTGCGAAGCCGACATGGAGCCAGCGCATAGAGCCACCCGAATTTCAACCAGCCATCGTGTCTCGCGGAGTGTAGCATCTCACGTCCCCTGAAGCGTGCGGCCCATCCGTCACCGTCGTGAGTGCTTCGCTGGGAGCCGTGACTTGCGCGATGTACCATGTTATACATCTTTCATTCAGAGCCGCATACTATCGTCAGCAGGACCGGACGAATGCTGAGTATTATCTCGGTTGAACTGCTATACTTCGGAGCGCGATCATGGAGGTGGAAAGCAGAAGAGGTTATGGTAACGTCATCCTCGCGCGCCTAGTGTAGCGTGGGAAGTCGAGAGTGTGGGACAAAGATGACAAAGCTATCCATTCAATATATCAGAACATCGACAGCCTGCCTTGATGTTGCGCACCATTGGACGAAGAACGGGCATAAGCGTCGGTGTGGGCGTTTAAAGGGAGACAGTTATATCCTGCCGTGACCCCACGCAGTCTACGCGCTAATGTCTGGGCGATTAGGTAGCAGTTGGGTGGCAGTTTGCAGTTTGACTTCGAAGCGCGTCACGCCGCGTACGAGTACTGTATGCACGAATGTCTCATCGCGATTCCACTATTTTCTCCACACAAGTGAAAATTGCATTGGCTATGATCTCTGATTGAAGCGATGCGTCGATTTCCACTCCAGCCACCAAGGTGCGGCTCGCTTCAAGTCAGACTCCATCTCCTTACGCAGAGCCTACGAACCAGAGGTTAGCAAGCGTGTTCGTACCGAGACAAGCGCTACTTGCCTGGGCTGAGGCCTCTTCGGCTAGTAATGATGCCCCGATTGCATACTGGGCGCACTCATTGGATTCTCGGCCGGCTTGACGCGTGAAGGGCCTCACGCGTAGGTCTTCCATGCCTTGGTGACTGTCATCGCTCATAGGATGTGTTGGCGGAAGCTTCGCTACGCGTCCTAATACCTGTGCTGGGATACCGTCGACCCCATCCTTCGGGATCTGAGCTTTTACAAGGCTATGAATAGAAGGGTAAGCATCTCTCCCGCCGAAAAGGAGAAGCCGTCCGGCTGAAGAGCGCCGCCGTTGTCTGTCGAAATCGTCTGCGAACTTAATGAGCCAGTTGCCGACCCACTTCGCAATCCGCGAAGAAGACGAGTAGGTCTGCATCATCGCAGTTGTAGCGTCTCTGAGGAGCCTTGTGCAGTACATCCGATCCTGAGGAGAGGAGAGTCAATCAGCGCACCCCTGTAAGAATCGCTGTGTACTTACAGTGTGTGCCTCAATGACAACTGTCATCGGTTCGTTCGTAAGCACATCATGATACTCGGCCAGCTGTGTAGTGAGAGTCAGCGTTTGATCTCCATTCTGACTTGGCAGCTGTATAACTCACGTAGAGCGGGATTAGCACCGGATGCGCCGCCAACTGATATCGCGCTCAGATGCATTGGTGTACATCTCTGGTCTTGAGACTCACGAATTCAACGTCTAGGCGCGTAGCCTTGAGCGCCCGAGACATTGATGAATCTGGGCCGAAATCGCTCTCCGTATAGAGCGGTGCGGAGCGATAAGGAAGGCATAATACGTCTGTATCGTGCTGAGTGCGCAACGATTCCGTCCACGGCGATGGGTCATCTAGGTCGTGCTCGAGTATACCCTGCTGTATATTGAAGGATGTATTGGACAGGATGTCATGCTGATAGCCTACATTTCGCGTCATTTAGTGCAATGCCAACGGGTGGAAAGGGTGCTTCATCCATACCAGGGACGTAACTGCAAGAAACCATCAGCAACACACTTCATGAGTAAAACATGACAAATAAGCGTACATACGCTCGGTTTATAAGAATCCCCGAGTTCGTCTCTGATGAACGCAACGATGCGTAGAGAAACCAAGCTGGAAAGTAAACAGCGGAGAACTTGTCAGGTTTCAATGCCTGCTCCTCTGTGGCCTTAGGAATGTCCAAGCCGTGTTTGGAAAAATATTCTGGCAGCTTCATAGGATCGAAGGAGTTGAGTACATGGGGTGTTAAGGGGAATTGCGCGAATGTGTTGAGAGCTGCCGACGGCGAAAGTTTGAAGGGATATGCCACGACTTTGCTGTGATACCCAGATCTTCGAGTATGGGACAGACATCGCGAGAGCGTCCTGAGACAGTGCCTAAATGGCTTTACAGCATGACGTGGCGATAGCGTATGCATAGGGAAGTAAAAGCCGGGCTGCGGCCGAAGCCAGGTGGACGACTGAAGAAGCGGCGCAAGCCTCAGCGAAGCTAAACAAGTAGAATCTCAAACCGACTGGGCAGTTGAGTGAGCAGGCGCTGCGCCGTTTTGTCTTTGGTGGCCTGAGACTAGTCAGCAGTATTATGCCTGGATAGAGCTGGAGTGAGAGATGATGGTTTGGGACGGGCTTGCTGGCGCCGTAGGCTCGGATATGACGCGCGTCTACGCGCCGGCCCGAAGCCCAGACGTGCGCGCGGCCGTCCGCAGCCCGACGCTGTCGCGGACGTCCACCATCGACGAGCATTCGCTGATAAAACTTCTGGTTATATCTCAGAACGAATTGAGAAGGGAAGGCTGGATACTTCCGGACTGCCATGCTATGCGGATCTTCTTCGCGTAACTCTACCCATGTTGCATGTTATGCTGGGGTGTTTCCCCAATAGTGCCCAGGCTCTTGCGCGCGCTGTCCAGCCCTGTTGCTGAGATACCTACGCTACTACCACCGAGACTACTGGAATAAACTTGCGGATCTAGCGACCACGAATTTAAAGCCCGCCCTACTTGGACTGTCGGGTGTCCCTTGTCGCCCTTTGTGCTCCGCTTAATCCTCTTTTGTCCAGCCCGCTTCACGAACGCCCATGGACCTGTCAAACTTAATGCACGTCCCGTGTACCGCCCTTGTTCAGCCTTGTTCCCGTAACTCACTCAGAACCGTGATTAGGCCCTCAGACTGCGTGTTATGCCCGATACCTAGGCGATGCCAGGCTCACCTGCTGCCTTGTCAGCCATCGCCGCCATGGAAGCGCAACAACAGCATATTTCCGAGCTGCCGTATAGTATATCTCCCCAGGTTCGTCGCCGTCGGCGTCTCTACGGACTGGGTTATCCGACAGGGAGCGTAAATGCACAAGTTGTCTCGCCAATGCGGCTCTATGCAGGACCCATCATATAAAGATGTGATGTACAATAGTATTTGTGGTGGGTGCGACGATGGTGCTACTTTACATTCCAAGTGGTTGAAGAGCGATCGGGGAAGTACGAGAGCTGTTATACAGTTGGGCTTTCCGGAATAATCCAAGGTCGTGCAGTTCAAGTCGCGAGTATGTTTTGGTGGTGGTGGTGGTTGCGCGGCGGGCGTCGGAAAAGTTCTAATGTACATGTAAGTCCAAAGAGAGGCGAATGTGCAGTTGCATCGTGTATCATGTTGTCGGGTCGTGTCATATTGGGAAAATCGTATCATCCATCTTCACTCTCTTGTAGAGCCATACTGCGAGCCTCGGCGCAGACGCGGCCTTTCGGGCGAAGGCGGAGTCGGCATAGAAAGCGGCCGCCCAGAGTCTGGCGCGTCAAATAAGGCGGCGAGTAGCTCCTTTGGCACGATGTTCCTCGGAAGAGATGGCAGAGGCGCGTTTGTGAGTTCGCGCATCGGTGCGCGGGATGGCATCTGTGCAGACCTGCTGGAAGATATCGTAGTGGCCGAGACGTGATGATCGACGGCCTGAGCTTGCGAGCGCGACCGACGGTGGCCCGTGTGCACGCCAGAAACCCCATTCTCCTGCCCGTACGTCTTCCTCGCGGCCTTTGTATGTTCCCCGCTGCCCTTTCTAACTTCAACTGTACCAGCTGGCATCGGCGGCGCAATCTTCTCCGCCACAAGTTTCCCCGCCACACTCTTCATGACGACCTGCACAATCTTGACCTTCCTCGCCTGCGCAGGTGCGAGTACACCCGGCGCACAAGCAAACAACAGCGGTGCCAACGCCTTCTCGCCACCCTCGGCCTTCCACGGCTGCCCATCCTTCCTCTTGCGCTCATGAACGAAGTAATCAAACTGCCATGGTAGTTCCGCGTAAGGCGGGAGATTCGGTAGCCCATGTGTTCGATTCAATGGAAGAGGGTGTGATGGCATGTGAACAGCTTCAGTCCCGCGTACGGTGTATGCGCCCGTCCCTTTGAGTCCGAGACGTGCTTCGCGACGGACATAATCATGGGCCTCATCCGCACCAACGTGCACTCTTCGAAGTATGGGCGATGCGTCGAGCGACGAGTGATGGAATACGAGTTCCTTGCGTTCCACGGGCATGAAATCAGCGCGTCCGTGTGTAAGATGATCCGTGAGCGATGGCGGGGATCCGTCTGCGCGTGGCGGAGGACCGCTGTACCCCTTGAGTACAAAAGCGGGTCGCGCGGTACGAAAGCCCTCTTGATCGATGAGAAGCTCAACAGTCGCATCTTTAAGCCAGGCAAGGGCGATGGGAAGCTGTGCGAAACGCCATTCGTCGACAGAACTGACTGAGGGTAGCGTGCTGAGCGTTATCTCGGGTATAGGCGACTGCGGGAGGATAGGAGATGGTGTAGATGTTGCTGTGGATGTACGACGATGAAAGAGCTTCGAAAGGCGCGGCGAGTCATGCACGTGCGAAAAAGGAGGCGAAGACGCCTGTTCGAGTCCAGGCGGGCGAGGCGGTGACGGTGGTGGATGCAGATGCGTGTGAGGGCTAGGATGCGGAACCAAGCTGCTCACGGCCTTGCGCAGCTTCGACTTGAGCGGCTGCTGTTGCTGGATACCCGGGCGTAGAAGACTCGCGCGAGGATCAAACTCGTGCTCTGACTCAAGCTCGGGCGTAGAGGGAGCCGGGCTTTGTATACGGCTTTCATCTGAGCTCATGATGGACGGAGGGGCGAATCGAGGCGAAGGCAATGTAGCCATAGTCGAAGAGAGTGGAAGGAGCAGTGCCTGCAACTCAGAGCTAGCAGAGGACGATGTTGAAAGGAACGAGGCGGGTAGGCTATGATGCTTGGCATCGTACTCGTCGCTTAGGGTGACCGCGCTGCGAGCTTGCCGTATAGGGGCGGTACGCGGAGAATCGTCGATCTTCTCGCTACCGGCGTCGTCGTCTCCCGTACGAGTCAACGTGACGCGTGGGGGACCAAAGGTGTGAACCGAGCGCAGAGAGTCGCGAGTACTGTCATAGCTGGGAAGGGAAGGGAGGGGAAAGTCGAGTATGAGCGGGATATCCCCGGTTGACGCGTACGAAGCAAGGTTGTCAAGGCTTGGGTACGACGGCGGGGGGTCCAAGTGCTCGAGCGCGGACCAGACGCTCTCGCGGGAGGGTAGAGTGTCCATGATGGAGAGAACGGTCAGCCATTGTTTGGCTGTGGTTCGCTATCCACACAGTCCATTGTTGGCGAGCAAAGATCAATGCATGCATGCTGTGTTCGATGCATTGCTAGCCGAAAGCGTCGATTTCGGTGCGAATGGAGGACGGTGAGAGAAATGCGTTGGCCACCACGACCGAACCACGACGCGCGGCGGGTCCGGAGGCCGAGAATGTCTCGGATAACAATGGGATGTATGCATGTGGACGCAAGCTTCGCGTTAAGCTTGGAGCGGGCGCAGAAGAATAAGATCTATCAGAAAAAAGCGGCCAGTGCGATCGGGCGTCGGATCTCTATCTGAAGGACAATAGCTTGATCCAAGGGGCTTCCCGTAAGTGCCGGACCTGTGGTCCACGCTGGACCCATAAGTAGCTTACAGCCACCCACAGACGCGTCGATCGAACCCGCCCACCACCCAACTCATGTCTCGCCTTGACAGCATCCTTAATCCTGAACTCGGGCTCGACCAACCCAGGTTCGCTTGCTCCCTGTCCCCCACCTCTTCCTCGCCGTCGCTCATGTTGTATATGCAAAGACTTGCGTCGCCACTGACTGAAGGCGAACACCTCTCGCTGCCTTCGTCGTCCGTATCCGCGAGTCCGCTCACGCAACATGTGCCCCCTTTACCGCTCCCACCTCTGGAAGGTCCTCTCGGCGGACAGTATAGGCACCACGTAGGTGCTCTCGGGGAGCACGATGCACACGAAACATGTCCCGACGCGCTCAACTGCTTGCCCGACACGGATGGCCGACCGCAGCATACCCTGCCCATCATCCTCCGCTGCGCGATCCTAGGCAGCCCGAAGAAACGTATGACTATCCGCGAGATCTATGCCGCCATGGAGGAGAAATACCCGTACTACCGCACTGCTGGGCAGACTTGGAAGGTACGTTTCTTGTTGTCGCCACCGTATGCGTATCTGGATCCTAGGGTCCGTGCGCTAAAGCATAGTGCACAATACTGACACGCTCTTTTGTTTCTGCTCTTCTTCGCTCTCTTCTTCCTACGGCACTTTGCTCCTTCACACGCCGGCGTGAACAGCAATCTGTTCGGCACCATCTGTCGCTGAATCGCCTATTCGAGCGGCAGCCGCGCCCCGTGACGGATCCTGGCTTCGGGTCGTATTGGACTGTTAACCTCGATGCGCCACCGGGCACGAAGCGTCCTCGCAAGCGTGGACGTCCAAACCGCGAGCCTCTCGTCGACGGCAATCCGAGGAGACGCGGCCGTCCACGCAAGGTGCCCGGCGATGGTCCTAATGCGGGAGCAAACGGAAGGGATGACGGCGACGATTATATTGACGACATTGAACCATCTCTGTCTGGATTGCACCGGATGAACATTGACGGTGGCGCGTACGAGGACGGGGTGGACTATATGCCGGATCAAATACCGCGCCTGCGCTCCGTGCGCGCGGACGACTACGACGATGACGATGATGGCACGCCGCCGCCCAGTGGGCTTGTTCTTGGACCGAATCCCTTCAGCGTGAGCCCTGGTGGTACGCATGGGCCGTTTGGGGAGAACATGAACATCTTGGACCGACTAAAGCAGGAGATGGACAATATGCGCCGGCGCGAGGCGAGCGCCATGGCAGAACGGCAGAGGATGAGCGACCAACTCGCGGAGGCCCAGGCCGATGCATCTCGGGCCAGGGCAGCGCAGAGGGCGGCGGAGAAGATGCTTAGGGAAGAGGAGTCCCTTCGACGCGACGAGGAGAGGCTCAGGCGTGACGCCGAGGGCCAGTTGAGGGAGATGCACGTCCGCCTGAGCTCGACGCTCCGTGGGCCTGACGGTAACCCGCTTTGAGCTATGGACTCCTTTCCTTCTTTGGTTGTATCATCGTACAATATCCAGCTTCTCTTGTGACTTCAGGGACGCTAGCTCTTGAATGCGGAGTACTACGAGAATTTATTTCATCAGCTATATGTCTCTCCCTCTAGTTGTTCTCATGTACCATACAAGGCCATACAAGTACTTACATGCCCCGACATGCTCATACAATACCACTCTGTTCACGCTATCGTCGAGGAGTGCATAGGGGGGAACGGGACCGGCCGGATGGATCGGGATATGAAAAATACGGCCAGCAGAGCACGTCGTCGTCGTTCTCGGAAGATCAACGGCCGGGATGTTCGACTTGTGTTACCGAGGCAGGAGAAAAGGCGCCCACAAAGTCACACAACTCGACCAGCTTACGTGAACGCGCTGATCCATCATTCTCGCGTGGCGCGAACAACTTTTCGCGAGGTGCATACAGACGCGACTTTTCAAACCCCGCCATGGCGTCCTCTTCAAAACAAAAAATCGCGTAGGTTTCCAGCATATCTTATAGAAGAGCGCGTCGTTACAACCCACTAGTAAAATAGGTTCAAGAAAGCGCGAACGGTCGGCCCGCTGTATACCGGTGGACCCGTAGCACTCTCGCAGGACGGTCGCTGGCTCGTCACTACTTTGTCTGACGAGGCCATCCTCACAGACTTGAACGACGACACGCAAATATGTCGCTTTGCTGGTGTACGCTTTGCTTCTACCATATCATAGCTGTGTAAGGCTAAATCGGAACACAGGACACTTCGACCATCCACTCCTTCTGCCTGACGCCTGATAGTCGGACACTCTGTGTATTCTCTGGCTCGAACGCCCTGAGGATATACGACCTTCCTACGACTGCGACGACTTCTCTAGTGCATCCAACGCGTGTCATTGCCAAAGCTCACGACGCTCCCGTACATGTCTGCCGCACAGACCCTACAGGAACTTACCTCGCAGCCGGCGGCGCGGATGGAACTGTCAAGATTCTTGATATTACACGCGGACATGCAACACACGTATTACGCGGGCATGGTGGCGTCGTCAGCGCGCTGACATTCAGCTACCCTCCAGCCGTCGGACTCGGTGAGCGCGTCATGCGCTTGGTCACTGCGAGCGTGGATACGCGGGTGAGGGTGTGGGACCTTGCCAAAGGCGCTGTACTCGCCAAATCAGGGAAGGCGGCAAAACCCGAAGCAATACTGGAGGGTCATGTCAGTGTACCGAGAGGGCTGGATGTTTCACCGGACGGGAGGTGGTTGATCAGCGGTGGACGGGATGGCGTGGCGTTGCTGTGGGATCTTGAGGGAGGGAAGAAGGGTAAAGGGAAGGGTAAAGAGGGAGATGGGTTGTCTCCAGTGCTAGTCAACACGCTAACTGCCCTCGAACGAGTGGAGGCGGTGGGAATGCTCGCGGAGGGACAGGAGGTTGCCGGAGTAGAAGCTGGGGTCGGCAAGCTACGGGTGTATACTGCCGGGGAGAAGGGCGTGGTCAGAGTATGGGATGCGAAGAAGGGATCAGTACTCTGCACTCTTGGCGACGAGCAGGAACCAGCTGGTGAAGGTCAGGAAGAGCAGCAACAGATTCTCGACGCGATGTTCGTACAATTCCCTTCCATTATATTCATCATTCGCTAATATTTCTATCCAGATATGTGCCATCAACATCGACGATCCTCACGATACACGCCGACCAGAACCTGCTGTTTTACTCTCTTTCGTCGGGCACATTATCACGCCAACTGGTCGGTTTCAACGACGAGATCATCGACGCTGCTTTCCTTTCGCCCATACACGACCCTACGACACCGCCCACAGAGTACTTCGACGAGACACTCGACACTCATATTGCGCTTGCCACCAACTCATCTCTGATTCGCGTCTACAATGCCTCCTCCCTTGATGCACGTTTGCTCTCAGGACACAAAGACATTGTTCTCGCTCTTGCGGCCAGCAGCTCCGGTCGGATACTCGGAAGCGGGGCCAAAGATCGTACTGCGCGTATATGGGCAAGCCGAGCCGGCGCCGAAACGGGTGAATGGGGTTGCGCGGCGGTGTGCGAAGGACATGCGGAGAGCGTCGGTGCTCTTGCCTTCGCGCGGCAAACTACGGGCCATGACCTCAACTTCGTCGTCACTGGTAGTCAGGACCGGACGATCAAAATGTGGGATCTGTCTGCGCTCAACCTGGCTGAGGGTGTCGAGCAGAACACAGAGCCGGTCAAGCTGAAAAGCCTTGCCACACTCAAAGCGCACGATAAGGATATCAATGCGCTGGACGTCGCGCCGAATGATGCACTTTTGGCGTCCGCGTCGCAGGATAAGACGGTCAAGGTGTATGCGCTTACTTTCGTCTCTGGCAAGGATAGCAAGGGTGCGAGAGGGGAGATGAAGGTGCTCGGGACATGTAAAGGGCATAAGCGCGGCGTGTGGAGTGTACGATTTGCCAGAGCCGAGCGCGTGCTTGCATCTGGAGGCGGAGATCGCACGGTCAGGATATGGAGTCTGGACGATTACTCGTGTCTGCGTGTTCTGGAGGGGCATGCGAACAGCGTCTTACGCATCGAGTGGCTCGGTATCCCACCCTCAGGCGCAGATGCCCCAGCCCAGAACAAAGGCGGCAGGATAGCGAGCGCGGGTGCAGATGGACTGGTCAAACTTTGGGACGCTCGCGGCGAAGAGTGCCTATCGACACTCGACGGACACGAGGATAAAGTCTGGGCGCTTGCTTCAACCCGCGATGGGGGTCAGCTAGTCTCGGGCGGTGCAGATGGCTTGATAAACCTCTGGGAAGACTGCACCAAGGAACTTGAGCTCGAGGCCGAGGAGGCTCGGGCCGAGGCAGCGCTCAAGGAGCAGGACTTCGCGAATTACGTACAGCTGAGGGACTACCGACGCGCGGTCGAACTGGCGCTTGCGCTGGGGCAGCCGGGAAGGCTTCTGGGGTTGTTCAGGGATGTTTTCGCAGCTGCGCAGGACGAGGAGGGAGAAAAGAGGGAGAAAGCTGTGACGGAGGTCTTGCGAACCCTAGCTTCGGCCGATGTTGCCAGGTTACTTGGATACGTGCGGGATTGGAACACGCGTGCATCGAGCGCGGCGGTCGCACAGCGCGTCTTGCATGCACTCGTACGATTGCGTCCGGCGAACGACATCATCGCAGCCTTCGCTCCCAGTGAGCTTGTCGATCTTGATGTGCAGGTGAAAGAGGGCGCCGAGGGCGGTGTACGGGCGCTTGTTGAGGCGCTTATTCCGTATACCGAACGACATCTCGCGCGCGCGGAGAGGCTAGTGCAAGAAAGCTACGTGCTGGACTACATTCTCGGCGAGATGGATGGGCTCGGCGGGCTTGAGGGGGATGACTTTGAGTCACTCGAGGGGGTTCAGGTGCATGGTGGCGGGCTGGATGTCCAGGCAAACGGTGATGATTGGATCGGGTTTGGTAGTGGCAGCGACAGCGACAGCGAGAGTAGTATGGAGGTCGACGCATAGCCTCTGTCGAAGTATTAAAAATATTCCATACTGCACACTTCCTGTATTGCTCATATACATAGTGAACTCCGTCATTGCACTTACACACTGTTCCGTGGGATTTGCGGCGCCACACATCAACTGCGCGTCATACCCGCGCCGTCGACTGCGACGCGACTCTCGCCTGCACTCCGACCACACAAATACTCGGATATCGGCTGAACCAAGATGGGCGGAATTTCCTTGTAACACCGCGAGTAAATGTCCCAGCCAAAAGGAAATCTGTTCCCTATGTCAGGTTGATCTAGTGGCAGGCGTGGGACCTAAAAACGGCTGCGTGATTGATAGCGTCCCTTTTCCGCCCATTCCTGTCCTAGACGACCATCTCCTACTCAAGTGGCCCTGCTGTTCCACATCTCGGCTTTCATCGTACTGGGCGATGGATATCCAAGTCGTAACTCAGATCTTGCAGTCAATCTCCGAGTCTAGGCACGGTCCGGACGATGAAGGTTACGATGTCTGGATTGATCGCGTTCTGCCCTATATGTCCGCACGCGGCTTTCCGCCCGAGTTTCTGCAAATCTCGTCTGAGTTACTGGATCTCCCCGCGGAGATGCTCATGGGCACTCCCCCAGAAGATCTAAGCCCTGATTTTCCGGAGACTATCACATGCATTATCATCTTGTCGCCGATATTCGTATGGAAACTGGAGTCGGGCGTAGACAACGTCAGGAAACTCGTTGACTATCTCGAGTACAAAGTTCCTCTTCCCATGCTTGATGTGGCGCTAGACGAGGCACATATGCCATCGAATAACGAGATCAGCTCGCTATGCATCAAGGACATGAACGACTGCCCAACCATACAGGCTATCTTTCATCATCATACTCGACGGAGACTCCACCTGGCAAGACTCGTGCGCGAGTCACCTGCCACTTTTCTCAAGATTCTGGCTGCGGTGGATGCCGACGATGACGCGTCAAACATCGAGTTGTGGGACTGTCTGCGTTCGATTGAGCTTGTCGCACGCGATTACTTCGCCGATGGGTGTGCCCGCGGACAGAATGGGCCTCCACCTGAGAGCACGTCGCAAGTAGACCAGCTTTGGAGACAACTAGTGGAGGGTGGGTTACCGGAGATCCTTCTGGGCATGCTGGACTGCCTCTTCATATTGGTACGCTCACGCCCCTCCTCACTTGTACTGAACGTCGAACTCATCGTCATAGCAAGCGATCCCGTGTTTCACACACATTCTACGCGGTTTGGTTCTTTGGTGCTCTCGGGAACCTCTGAATCTGTCGCACACGCGTGAGGACGTCAATTGCGGCATTCTGACATTGCTGAAGAAGTTTTGGGAGGAAATCTGGGTTCAACGTAATCTTCTGGTGAAGAAGGCACGACCTCTCTATCTTGTTTACCACGCACCCGACGTGGAGTCCTGTCTCGCAATCTTAGTACTGGCACAGCTTGCAGCCGAATACATCGCGTTGAGGTTAGATGCCAAGCCCAATATTGAACTCTGAATCCTGAACTAATAGATGTACCAGCCAGGTAACTCATTGCGAGTCCCCCGGGCGTGAAGCATACATGCATTTCGCCCGTGTACTGGTTTTCATCTGGCTCATCCCGACCATGATCAAGGGTCCTCCAGAAGCTGAAACCCAGCACATGCTCTTCATACTGGTCGCTCTATTCACACAACATAGTGGACGGTCGGGATTGACACCCGATGATTTCTCAGCTTTTCTCGACCGAGAAGTGTATGCAAAATACGGAGCCGAAGTTTTCCTCTCCAATCTGGATCTGGCGTTGCGAGCGGTATCACAGGCAATCCCACGCAGAAGTTACGAACTGGATACGAGGGACACGCTCGACGTGATCAGGGAGTATGCCGTTCGACCGCAATGCAAGCGATACTTCGCATCCTCCGGCTTACTGCAGAGCATACGCGACGTCCTTGACGGGGACCTCGTCCGCGCTCTTCCACCCGACGCGCAGTGGATGGTGCAACAGAGTGGCATCACTCTACTACAGTGTGTGGAGTCTCGCATCTCATATTGAAGTGTGGCTCAATCCAACGGTAGACGCCTTGTTACTCTGGCGCCGGCGGGTCGTACTGCGAAAGCCTTGCTCCGCGGCCATAGCATCTTCGCCATCATTTCCGAGTCGGCTATCGCCTACGCAACAGCCGCTGAGAGTCTTCCCGACGACCGTAAGCTTACCAGAACTGCTATCAACCTGCGTCGTGGCTGACACCCGAGCTTGATTGACAGAGACCATACTGAACATCATCGACATGTACATCACCGTCGCAGGTGGCTCACGGGCTCGCGGAGGCCGCGAAGAGCTTCTGTATGCAATGAAACGCTCCCTTCAAGCGCACTGGTATCCGACATACCGCGATCTCTATGCGATGGTAGAGTATGACGCGCGAGGCGCGCCATTCGGCAAGGCCGTACAACCATTGGGACACTGGATAGAGCTGGGCAACTCGTTGGGTCTCGAGGTGGAAAGTGAGAAGGATGCTTATGAGCGGAGGGCGGCTACGCTGTGCGCGTGGGAAGAATGCCAGTTCCACGAAGCGAAGCCCCCGACGGCGACACGTGCTTGCGCCGGCTGTGGGGAAGTTCGCTACTGTAGCAAAGGATGTCAGAAAAGGTAAGCTTGCTGCAAGCCTTCGTTGTATCGCGTCTTGACTTAGCATTCGCGCGCAGAGACTGGAAGGAGGGAGGTCATGGCAAGAGATGCAAGAGGCTGAAAGAGAAGGCACACAATCGTGCGGAGGAAGATTCACACAGTAGCAGGTGACGATGTTATAGACACTCAGTGCCACATCACAATGCTGTATATTTGGGCTTCCAGGGTAGGCTACCGCGTTGGCCGTCACATGGCAATTGGTGACCCCTTTTTGATATGACCATATCGACATCCCTCCACCCCATTGAAAGTGAGCACGATCTCTCCGTCGCGTAGAGTATCTCGCTTTAGTACTGCTTGTGCATCCTCCTCAATACACCCATGCTTGAGCAACCATCGTCTCGCCACGCCCGGTAAGCACCCAACTTCGTCGGCTGGAGTAAGCCAGCGGTTGTCGCGCCACAAAGCAACATTGCGAATGCTCGCTTCCATCAATCGATCCTGTTCGTCGAAAAGAAGTACGTCTGTCGGTGCGCCCAAGGTAACGCCGGCGCGTGCTCGCGCAATGTCGTATGGTGTGCGATGAGTAGTCTTGGTACGCGTGTAGAGTGAAGGGACTGTTGGGTCTGATGGTGGAGTGAGGTGCAGCGTAAGTGGCGGATGCTGGTATGTTGCAAAATCGTTGGAAAGTGGAGACAATGCTGCTATACGAAAGGGATCGCTGGGACTTGCAAGAGGAGGGACGCGAGTGGCGGAGGCGTCCAATGTGCCGTCGGGAGCGAGAGCCAGTCGGACCTGTTGTTGAAGATATAAGACAATACAGATGCAGCTAAGGCGCATAACGGTATTTTAAGTACCTTGTATGGTCCGTTGTCTTCGCCGGCTTGATCTACGGCGCGCTGGCATGCATCTCGAACGACCTCTGGTGTTAGGCTTCCGGCAGCAGAAGTCCAACCAGGCCCGTGAGCCTCCATGGCCGAAAGGAGTCGCTCATGATGACATGGTAGAAGCAGATAGGGACTGGATCGCCCACGATTCAGAGACGTGTTGTAGTCGCATCGTAGGAGCGCGCGGTCATAGCGCAAAGCAGTAATGAGGCGTAGGTCTTTGGGGGGAGTCTCCGTTTCGGTAACCATATCAGAAAGAGCGCGGAACAGCCAGATGCGCAGAGAAGATAACCAGACACAGCCGAATATGTAGATCTCTACAGAATGGAAGATGCAGTCACTGGGCGCGTCAAGGGATCTAAGATGAAAACAGCCAGATGTCCGACTGCTGTACTTTGGCGGTTGTCCTTTCTTTCTGAACAAGATATTTGCCGCGCGAGCCGAGTACCAAGCACAGGCCTAGCTCTTCGCCGCTCTAGGTTTGGCAAGACGGCAAGCCGGTACTCGGGGAGGAGACGACTGACGCCACAAACAAGATGGCGGTCGTCCTCATGAGGCGGTGGATTGGCGTGAGAAGCGAATCACTCGCGGCCGGCGCCCCTATTTTGTGCGGGTGCGCGTATCTTGGAGCCCGCGCTGAAGCTCTCTCTTCGTGCCACCACCACCATCCGCAATGTTTACTATCAAAGCAACATACCGTTCGGAGACTCGCAAGTTCGTGTTCACGAACTCGAGCGAGTTTCCGTCCTATCGCGCCTTGCAGGACCAGGTGGGTTATCCTAGGATTCGCCCCCGTTGCCGCCGCTGACGCAAGCCCGTCCTATGTCAGCTCCTGAGGGTGTTCCCCATCGGTCACCACGTATATCTCTCTAAGCTCCTGTTCTCTCCCACTGGTGATAACAGCGCGCGCCTCCTAATTGGCGTCGAGGTCCACTCTGAGGACGAGTACGAGACCCACGTGAAGCCGTACCGCGGCAAGCAGTGGCCCGGCGCGCTGCTCCGCTTCTCTGTCTTCGACGAGTCGTCGCTCAAGCTCCCCAGTGTGCTCTCTGTCAGCACGGAGGAGACGAACACGGCGACTGGCGCCGACTCGAGCGAGGACGCGCAACCTCCCGTTCTGGATATCACCGGGCCGGCAGTTCCGGAAGGCCGTCGCGCGCTGCGCAGTCTGCTCGACTCGCGGTCCTCTACTGCGTACACTGGTCGCTTGCATTGGCCTGACCTCGAGAACCGCTCGTCGGGCACTCGCGAACTCCCTCATCCGCCCGCGTTCCACCCGGCTAAGCACCCGTATTATGGCCTCGGCAACAGCCGTGATACGCCGCCATCCCCTTGGCGCTGGCTCCCGCCGCCGCCTCCGATCCCTGCGACTGCCCCTCCGCGCGCGCACAACCCTGATGTGCCGGCGCCACCTCACCCCTTGATCCACACGTTGCGTCCAGCTTCGTCTATGCCAGTCCTCCGTGAATCCGAGGTCCCCCCTCCCCCGCCTCCACGTCCGGCTGTGGCCGATTGGATGTCCTTCATCCCGACTTCGCCCCCACCTGTACCGGCGCGCCCGGAGCAGTCGCCGGAGTCGAATCGCCTTGCGCAGGGTCATCTCCTTCAGCGTCTTGCTCGCCGCAGCCGTCCCGAGCCTGATGTCGAACAACACCCAATGAACGCCAACCGCCATTCGTGGGCGGGAGGAGTGCCCTCAAAGGCTCAGTCCCTTGATGACTACTTGCGCGAGTCGACCGAGCGTGGCGCTGCCGAGACCTCGGCTTTGGCGAAGCTATTCGTTCAGGCGCTTGATAAGCGGGGTGCATTAGAGCGCCGCTCTACGGATGCAAACCTCGCGACGTCCGAGAGCCGAGAGAGGCGTCGCGCGGCTCTGCTCGAGGCTCAGCGGCAGCTCCGCGAGAAACAGGAGGAGCAAGCTCGCGCTAAGCGTCTCAGGTTCGATTGGGACCCTTGGTCGTTTGACGACATCAAGCCCGCCGAAGCGAATAAAGAGAACGTCGCAGAACCGAAGAATGCCGATCCCTCCGTCCCCGTTGTGGCGCCTTCCACGTCGACTACAAAGAACGACGCCAAGGGGAGGGCTATTGTCATTGAGGCCGACAGTTCGGATGAGCTTGAGATACCGGTGCGCGTTGATAAGGGAAAGCGCCCGGCTCATCGCGTCAAGTTTACTGCCAGCATTGAGGACAAGACCAAAGGCAAGACATCTGCAAACCCCGTCCGCCAGACCACTCCCGCTGTTCCGCTCGTCGATCACATCTTCGCGTCGTATCGGGGCCCTGTCCAAGGATTGGCCGAACGCCAGGCTTCACGCCGTGAGGAGATGAACGCGCGTCGCCACCACATGCCTCGCAAGCCCGTGCCATCTGTATCCGTTTGTGCGGACGAGGCCGCAGACAAGGCGACTTCGGCTGCCCTTCAGCTGTCTGCCATGCAGTCCCAATTTGAACAATTCCGCGACAGCATGAAGGAAGTGATCGAGGCTGTGCGTCAACAGAAGAAGCAGCCGGTCGTCGAGACTCGCGAGGCCCCGCCTGCTGCTACCGCCGGGCCTGTCGCGCCCGCTACATCGGAGCCCGTTGTCGTAACCGAGGGTCCCAAAGTTGTCCATACCACCGTCCGCTGCGATATGTGCGACAAGACGATCGAAGGCGTTCGCCACAAGTGTCTTGACTGTCCCGACTATGATCTGTGCACGCCATGCTTGACCGCCGCCCGCGTCGCTAGGCCAAATACCATCAACGCAGGCGAGGCTCATGTAATTGGTGGGCATCAGCCGAACCACATCTTCTTCCCCATTGAGGAAGCCGGCGATCTATGGCTTCACACTGTGTTCAAGGGCGCAGAGACTACGCTGCCCGCCGCTGGACCAGTTGAGCACACTGGTATCGCGGTTGCCACCTCTATTCCGGAGGAGCCCGCAACTCACCGCGCGACGTGCGATCTCTGCGACTCAAGCATTGTCGGTTCTCGCTTCGTAAGTGTGAATTCCACGTTACTCGTCAAACAAAGTCTGATCAGACTTGACTCAGAAATGCCTCGACTGCCCAGACTGGGATGCCTGCGCCTCGTGCTTCACCATCGTCGGCGAGCAGCACCCTGGCCACGGCTTCGTAGAGGTGAAGGACCCAGATGCTCTGAAGCAGTATCGCAATATACTCGGCTCGTCGCGTTCGAAGATGCACCATGCATCCTGCGACGAGTGCAAGGACACGATCCGTGGAGTACGTTACAAGTGCATGCATCCGTCGTGCCCCGACTATGATCTCTGCGAACGCTGTGAGGCGCTCCCGCACCCAGTGCATCCGGCCACCCACGCGTTCCTCAAGTTGCGCTCTCCCGACCTGCCCATCAGCCTCTTCCGTGCGCCCCCTGCTCCCGCATATCAAGTTCCGCCACCGCCACCCGTTCCAGTTGCGCCTGCTCCGCGTCTGCCAACCCCTCCCAGCTTCCTGCCGGTCATTGAGATGACCTCTTCTGAGTCCATTGAGGTGATGCACCCGACCTGTATCTTGTTGATCTCAACTAACATTTTTTTTGTTTACAGGAGCCACCTGCGCCCGTTAGCCATATTCAACTCGCGCCCACGATGCCTGGTGGTCTCCCTATGTCGCCCGTTATCTCGGCGTCGTCGCGGTCGCCCCCTGCCATTGAAGCTATCGTGACAAAGGAACCACTTGTCGTCCCGGGCTCTGAAGACGAAAGTCCCTACGTCACGCCTGCTCGCACTCCGGTGTTCCCGCAGGTCCCCACAGAGGCGCCGCGTGCTTCCTCCGCAAATGAGGTCGACCGCATGCTCGCGTATGCCCAGGACGCTATCGCGCAAGCTGACGAGGTCATTCGCTCGATTGAGGAACCTGCCGCTGTTGTCGAGGAGCCGGAGCAGATGAAGACCGAGGAGGTTGAGAAGAAAGAGAGCACAACCGGCACGACGACTGGTACCGGCACACCCAGCGTCCAGTCGCGCATGAGCTTGCCGCATGTCCCACCCACCGACCTTACCGAGCTCTTCGACCTGGCGGCTCAGTTCCGCCATGTTTGGGCACAGACTCACAGCGCGGGCTTCCGTACGCCCCCGGTCTTGAGCCCTATTGTTCAATCTCAGCCGCAGCAAATCCCAACCCCGATCGAGGTCAAGGTTGAGGTCCAACGTTCAGAGTCTATCGAGACGCCGGCAGAGGAGCCTCAGCCGCAAGTTGAGATGACGCAGCGCGAGCCTGCGGCTGTCTCGCTCCCTCGCTCTTCCCTTCCGAGCGTTCCGAGTAGCGTGAGCGTCCCCGCGTACAGCATCGACTCGCCATCGGAGCCTGTGGCACCCGCTCAGCCGTCGCCACTCTCGACGCACTCGCTGCTCGCGTCGCCACCGCCGGTGGTTCCTCGCACTGTTCGCAGCTTCGTCCAGCCTTCTCGCTATGAGCAGGTTCGCCGTTCCGGCCCACTTCCCGAGATGGACTCGCGTCCGACCTCTCTGCTTGCCTCTGAGGCTTCGCGTCCGCTGTCGATGGTCACGGACGATGCTTCGACTGTCGTTGGCGCTCCCGCTCCGTTGCGCGCGGCCTTCGTCGCCGATAACAACATCCCCGACGGTCAGGTCTTCCCTCCCGGTGCCGAGTTCGTCAAGAGCTGGGCGATGGTGAACGACGGTCCCGCTCCTTGGCCCGCAAGCACGGAGGTGATCTTCGTCGCCGGTGACCGCCTCGGCCTCAAAGGCGACCGTTTCAAGGTTGGCCGTGTCCTGCCCGGTGAGGAGATCGACGTCTGGACCGGCGAGATGAAGGCGCCTGAAGTTCCCGGCAAGTACATCTCGTACTGGCGCCTGAGCGACGGGCAGGGCAACCGCTTCGGGC